>JAVQKC010040786.1:0-55837 GCA_036025475.1 Philypnodon macrostomus
ACTGCTTTGCACACACTCTGCATTCTCTTGATGAGCTTCAAGAGGTAGTCACCTGAAATGGTCTTCACTTCACAGGTGTTCTTGCCTTTTCATGAAAATAAAGAAAACTCATTGAATGAATGAGGTGTGTCTAAACTTTTGGTCTGTACTGTACCTCACATTGTATGTTTGTTTAATGTACACATTAGTAACAGTTAGAATTTTGGCTGGAGGTTTTACTATAGAAATGTTGAAGAGAACAATCATTTTCATTTTATGCTCAGAATTATTCTATCCCTCACCACAAATCCAACTTTTTTGTAAAGTCAACTCCCTTTTGCTCCAGTCGCCTCCATTCCGGAACCTTCATTGTCATTTTCAACTCTTTTTTTATGCTGATGAAATGCATTGTAAATGATTAATGAACTGTTTACTTATCCTTAACTAATACTTAACTAATGCTTCATAGTGTGAGCTGGAATATTTTAGGCTGTGAATGTAGTTGAACCAGAGTTGATACAGACTGCATATAACCAAATCATCCACCTCCACGTTTACAGAGCTTCAAATACCCATTCCTTGGTTCAGTCTTGTTTGAATCCAAAGAAGCAGCATTGTTTCGGTTCCAGCCAGCATACACCATCTCTCTCTTTCAGCACATACTTCCCTTTCTTCACATAACATCATTCAACCAGGCAACGCCATACGAGTGAATATAACTGTCCCTCCATCTTTTTCTTTTCTCTTTGCTGAATTTCTGCTTGAGTTGTCACAGATAAAGAAGCTCACTAGCCACTAAAGAAGGAGCCCACAATCTGAGCTGGTCTATAGAAACCCCCTAGTATCATACAGTCTCTCTTTACAGCTAAACAATACAACTTAATGACACCGTACATATTAACCCTGCATCCAATTACACAGAATAACTGAATGATCTGAGCCAGTATATCAAAATGTTTTCAAAATGTATCGCAGGCATCAAGGGAGTTCAGGATTTATTGTCATCATGCATTTAAGTGAAGCCAGTGTGTTATTGTGAATCTATTAACTTTAAATACAGGTGATTCCCAGCCCCCTTTTGTGGAAGACCACCGAGATTCACGGTGTAGAGTAACGACTGATTTGATGAGTTTTTTCTTCCTAGGCCGACAGTCAACCAAACAAACCGGCCAGGCAACCAACAGCGCCCCATTCATTTTTAATTACAGCCTGCTAACATGGCATGTAGGTAACATTACACCAGCTGATATAAAGGGAATGGCTGCATGAAGTAAAAAATACAGTACAAGTCGGTAGATGTCATGAAGCTAACCCTTATTATTCAACAGAAAGATCGTTTTTTTTAAATCAAAAATCAAAAAATAAAATGATATCTCTGGATCAGTAGCATGTCAATAAAGCAGATGGTGAATATTAAGTATCAAATGTTGGACACGGTGTTCACATGACCCTCCTCTGTGAGTATAAAGTCACTGCTGACCCGTATGTATGAAGAGCAGGGGATTTGAGTTGAAAGAGATGGCCAGATCAGATGAGCTCAGCGAAGCTACGTACACACAAGGCAGACTTCAGCAGCATGGGCCTACTTTCAGCCGAGACGTGCCCAACATTAACCTGTATATTGTGATGTTATGTCATTGTGAATTTATATCCAGAATAAACCTGATGTAAAAAATGATGTACTCTACTCTACTCTAATTATTTTGCTGACGGGACAATTTTCCATTTATCATATCTTAATTTAACCTCAGTCAGTCTGCATTTGCACTTACATAGTAGAACATGTTCATTTCTCTCTGATATGACCTGGATGACAACCCCCCACTGTGGCACACATAATGCACACACATGCCACACCGCAGGAGGTGGTCTCTTGGCACGCTGGCGCCTGTCACTCTGCCTCACCAGGGCCATCGACGCCGTCTGTGTCGATGGCTGGACAAACCTCGAGGCACCAGGCTGTAATTGGAACGACCGCTCCTAATCCTCAGATCAAGACAGACTCATTGACAACCTAAGCAGGCGGCGATCCCAACAGTGCCTTATTAGTGTAACTGGTCTCCACGCTGGGAGCTCTGATGGCAACCAGGCAAGTCAAAAGACACTGTCTGCAAACGAATGATGAAGAAAATTATAACCACAATGACTGTTTACATAGACTATCACATCTGCTGGCAATTTAGATATAACTTGTGACATATGTATATCAACATAATCTAAAAATGAATAGTACTATAAAACCAGCTTCCCAGCCACTACCAAACACACACGGACACAAACACGTTCATACATTCAGGCAAAGTGGATGTAGTGTCTTGCCCAAGGACATAGTGGAAGTATGAAGTGATCGGGCGTAGTGATGATTGAACCAACAACCTTCTGATAAGCAGACAACCTGCTATCTGAACCAGTGTCTGTCTGCTTTAAAAAATGAACCAAACAAACGTCACGGTACCAGGCTGCAAAACTAAAATCGAATACAAATGTATCATGAGGATTACCAGCTGAGACAAGCTTCCAGTAAGAGGCACTAGAGTCAATGCAAGCAGTCACTCTAACTAACACACCTTACCTACAGCCTATTGCAGACAGCTACCAGATACACTAGAAAAAGTAAGACCGATGTCCCACAAAACACTCCCATGGTTAATCTGCTCTCTGATGGAGGGGAGCTTGTAGCCGGGGTCAACTCTGACACCTTCTTGGCACAGACACACCCTGACTCTTGGACCACCACGTAGAGGACAACCTGTCTGGAGCTCCCTGTGCATTGTGTTCATTTGTGTTTCACTCACATGTCTGAAATCTTCACTCAGTGAATAAGTGTGGGCAATCTGACCAAAAAAAACAGTATTTTTCAGAATTGGTGCATTCAGTGGTAACACCTTCAAGTTTGTAAGCTTTTGGATTCATGCTGTAACAAGTAGAAATTCTAGTAGTTTTCTGTTGTCTTTAAATTTGAATGCTATTGTACAATATAATGAAAGAAAATATACTAGTGTTCATACAGTAAGTTCTCTAGTTAGTTAGTATGAGTATTGCAGTATATAAAACAAGGGTATTTGGTATAAAAGTATATGCACAGTGCTATCAAATAAAAAAAAATACAAAAATAAGTCACATCAAAACATACAAAGTTGAAAGTGGTCATAAAGTCGAAAGTGGTCATAAATTTTGTAATGATATCACTATGTACACAGGTTCTGTGCTTAGTTGTACTTGGCAATCAACTTTATAGTCTTGTGCATGACATGTGTGCTCACTACATGTATGAATGGTTTGTTTGTGTGTGTGTGTGTGCTTAGTTCCTGGCTTTTGTAATGGCACTGGGGAAGCCTGAGCCATCCAGCCAGGCATGCCTGCGCAGTGTAACCAAGGCTGACTGGCTGACCTCAGACTGTGTGGGCCCTTTAACACAAGATGAAGGAGCTTTTTCATTGACACAGGAACAGGAGGTATCGCCTTCCCCTTTGCAACAGCACTCATTCATGGCAGGCACAATGCGTTATTATTGGTTTTGAATTGAAATGTTAATTTTAGTACCGGGGCAACTCAGGCCCTGAGAGTTTACACTGCCTATTTCTCATTTTTCAATTGGGCTGAGACGGTCTGCCTAAGGAGGGAGTTAACTCTATATGGTACTCAAGTTTCAGGACCGCCATGCAAGTAAGAATGATGCTCACACGGACCAGAAGACATGGGCAATCTGCTGTGGCCCCAGAGTGCAATAGTGCTTAGACTAAAACATCAGACAACAATAATTATATGTATATATTCATTAAGGTTATCACTATAAAAGTTTAGGTTCAATAATTAAATTTTTTTTAGGAATTATCAGAGCTTTAAAATTGACTGCATAATTCATTCACATCACATTTACACACTGAACTGAACTTCTGTTGCCACAGCTACCCTGTGGCAGACTGACAGAAATGTGAGCTACATATACCATGCCTACAGCCTCTATGACCATTACCAAACACACATCATGACATGCACGCAAAGACATTGATCCATTTGGTGCAGATCGAAGAAATGGCTTACTCAAGGACACAAAAGCAGTAGTGGTTAGTGTAAGACCTCCTACAAACGGAGTGTATCAAATGAAGTAAACTAAGCACAAGCACAGTTTTAGATATTGATATAAATAGGACATGTCCATAGGAGTCCAGAGGCTGTTGTCCAGAAGTAGAACAGCACATTTGGGTCTGGTGGTGTCAGCTATGCAGGTCAGCACTTTGCCATAGTCTCGCAGAAATGAGTGCATCAGCAAGCCCTGTAGATCTATATGACGGAAATTAAACGGCATAATCAAATTGTTTGTGCAACCATTTAGTATCGCATTCTCATTCCCTCGGAGCTCAGGGCCAAACTGACCACTGGAGACTGGCCATCTACAGCAGTAACAAAGTAGGGCAATAACTAACGGCAATTAACGGGATATTGATGGTGACACTCCGCATCCTGAAAGATGCTATTTGGTCAAATAGCTGCAATAATTAAGTATATGAGGGTCAGTCAATTTTATCTGCTGCTTTTATTTGGATCGATTATTTAGTAAAATGGTCAGGCCTCAGAGAGCATTATTGCTGAGTGGGTGTTGATTTCATACTATAGTGCCAGAATCCATGGGAGGATTGGAGGGAAAGGAAAGACTGTGTCAGATCAGGTGAAAAATATAATGTGCAAATTGCTGAACTAGAGCTGGATAATATACCATAAAATAGCAATATTTTTTATCATATGCGGGTGGCAATCTCAACAATGCCTTCTTGTGTAGCTGGTGTCAAGAACATGTACATTAAGTGTACTGCGCTGGTAAATAATGTAATACAACTTTCACTTTCATATGTCACGTTCTAGTTTCTTTGCCCCAGTGCAACAACATACATCTATTTATAAATAATTGCAATAATATATAATGATAAGTGGTTACTACCCACCTCTTGTCATGAAGTGAAATGGACACAAAAACAGCACACTGACCACCCACATCAACTCTATCAAAGCTGAAGCCTGCTAATAATAATATTAATAATAATACATTTTATTTCTTAGGCACCTTTCTAGGCACTCAAGGTCGCCTTACAATCACACAAAATAAAATACAATTAACTAATGTGGCGTTATATTCTGTGACTTCATCAGCAATAGTTAGATATGGGTCCTGGGTCTGTGAAAAAGCTGATAGACAGTCCTGTACCACCTTATAGTATTTTGGATAGCACTCTGTATAAAGTTATTATTACTTGAAAAGACTTGATTATAAGTGCCTTCAACTCATGACAAAAACAAAACTGGTCACCTATACCAGCAACTATGGGCATTAGACGGTTAGTCGCATGTCTGATACAGAGGCACACAATGACAGACAACCATTAACTCACATTCATTCCCTGTGAGCATTTTTTGTATTTTTTGTATTTTTTTACACTTTCAACTAAACACAAAGCTAAACCAACAAATGCATTTACTTTGTATTTGTCTGTTGTTGTTTTTTTTTTTATAAAAGTTTTTTATAATATACAGATCACAGAGCTGCCGCCCACTCTTCTACAAAACCATCGGACCGTTTTTCTCATCAGTCCGTGTAGCTTTGCTCATTGCTGGCTATCATGTAAGGGAAATAAAATGGTTTCCTCTGTGAAACGTCTAATCACATGTTGTAGATAAGACATGTATTAGGTCATGGTGATTCCCACAATGTGCTGTCAGATATAGAGATATTAACTCAATTTCAAAGCCAGACTTAGTAGATGCTGAACTCCCACTGGCGGTAGGTAAAGACCACATCACTCATCCCATTAAAGCATCAGTTAAACAGCATATGTTATGACTGTGGGATCTCATGGTGCTCTGAGTGTGTTTTATGTCTGTTATGCTCAGTTAAGTTTGTGCCACCTGTGATTAATGACAGATATCCCAACCCGCAGGTTAATGTTTAATCAATAAGCACAAAGAAACCTGGTGTATTTTTAAACTAATGAAGTACATCAAACGCACTACAGCAAAACCTCATCTTTTTGGGTTGTAGGCAATGCTGTATATTGAGGCAATCATTTACACAAAGGCTTTATTTAGCGTCCCTATTAATGAAAGTACTTTTAAATGCATAGATGTAACAAACAGTGGTAGAGTCATCAAAATATGCACTCCAGTTTCTATAATCAAATATAATTTATTGATCCCATAATGGGTGTTGTTTGTGTTTTTACTGATTCTTGAGTACTATAATTTTGAAGTAATAACACCTTTATTGACAAATCTGGCAACTCTTCCCGCCTCGATTCATCACGTCTTTATGCTCGAGGAAGCTTTATGAGAAGATTGACAGAGTACATATCTTTCAGTTGTTTCCCTGATGAATAATGTACGCAGAGATTGAAAGACCGCTTTGAGAAACATTACCACTGCTGCAGGGCTGACCCTGCTCATCACTTGTCATTGTCTGATCCGCGTGGCACTACTGAAGCGGGGGGCTCACGGCATCACACAGGTGCCCTTTACACTCCCGGGCCAAAAATGACAAATTCAATAAACTCAAGACAACAACAGTTGCAAGGCACCTATATATTGAAATGCACCTGACAAGCGGCTTCTTGAGGGGCTGCTTCCTATTCACCCTGACACTTCACGCTCCATATCAATATCTCCGGAAGCTGACTATATCTCACGAGCATCTTTGACACAGTGAGAACAAATAAGAGAGTTATCTAGGGGCTTGAGGTTGGGGAGCGGAAATCAGGGGCATAGCGTGCAGCTGGTACACCTGAATAAGGGGCCCCATAATGACATCAAATTCTATATTTTATTTGGGTTATTATGTTATGAATTTATACAGACCCTTCGTTCGTCATATGGAATGTTCAAAATTCCAGAATGGAGGCGAAAAAGTGAGATAACTTCACAAAAAAGTAGCGTTTGTGGTGAGGAATAGAATAATTCTGAGCATACAATGACAAAACTATTGTGATCATCAACATTTCTGTAAGGGCTTGTCCAGTAAAACCTAAAAATCCCAAGTGTAACTGTTACTAATGTGTACATTCAATAAACATACAACATTCACTAATAACACACACCTATATGTTGAGAGTGGATGGACTTGTCTCCAGTTGCTCCACTTTCTGTTTACAAACTTTGAAAGGGTCTATACAGTACAATATTGAAACTGGATAACAAGGGTGAAAATCCTTTTTTGATCTTACGGGGAAAAATCTAAATTAACATCTATATCATTTTTCATAATACTGCTGAAGAATTGTTGGAGACCCATTCTGAAAACATGCACTGAGGCCCCTTAGTTCTTCCGTGCGGCACTGGGGGGGAAATTGAATCTGTGAGATGACATTAGCAGAGAGTCCCCTACTTTATGTGTGTGTTTCTATATAAGCCCTAAGAACAGACAAGCCCCGGTTTAGGTTTCGCAGTTTAATTCTTGACAGTGAAAGGACCACAATCAACGTACTTAATCTCCGAGCTGGGCTTTAAAATGTAGAGAAAGACGATCTGTGTCCATTTTGCACTGTACAAAACAGCATGTGATTCATCTTGAAATGGAAATGCACATTAAATTAAATTTGCCATATAAAAGGGGCCAATGAGTGCAACCCGTGACTGCAGATCTCTTTTTTTCTCTCTTGATAACAAAAAAGGTGGTTGTACTCCGTCAAAAAAAGCCAGTCTCATAAACCTAGCTACTGACCTTAAAGAACAAACCCAGGACATCAAATTTTCTAGAATTAGCATCACAATGGGGGTAAATGTCTTGGTGTAGTTAAAGCTCTGTAAAACGGCCCTGCAATTTTAGCAGTGATGATAAACCAGGGATAGTGGAGATAACAGCGGTACTATGTGTGAGACAAAAACTCATTGTATATTCATTAGCATCTCTGAAGGTTCCCATCCCAAACCGAGCACTGTACTTATTAAAGAAGGCCTCCTGTACACATTAGAGCTCCCACTTGTTTGTTGAGATAAGTCGTAGTAGTCAAACCGTGAGATAAATGACCTAGTATGGTTACACAGCAAATACACAATAAAAAATAATGAATAAACTATCGTTCTATACCATCATTTTGAAAAATTTGCCGAATCCCCACTACTAGACCAAAGTTTAGCAGACAACAAAGAAGAGCAAAGAACAGTGATGTGACAAAAGTGTTGGAGATATAGTGGACTGATATTTCCAAGAAGACTTTGATTGCTCGTCTGTGATAGCTGTGAGAGTGTACAGGCCTTCAAAAATCTGGCTTTATGTTTGGACTTACAATCTGGAGGTCCTGTCTCCTAACCAGCTGTGTACACGTTGCATCAGGACTCCGTTTTCCACAGGAAACATGGCCAGGAGCTGAGGGAGATAAAAGCAATGTGAACACATACGTACGCAGAACCTAAAGAACTGCTATTTAGTCTCAAAAAAATTCAAGAGATTGAAAATTTCTATGAAATCACATGTGGATCATTCAATTATTACTTGTTTTTAAACTGATTTTCTTCTGGATTTTCCCTTTCAGCAAAACTCTGCCTTCTAGTGTAGAGTGATTTGCATATTTATTTGGCATTGTTTTATTTATTTATTTATTTATTTATTTATTTATTTATTTATTTATTTATAAGCAGCTTTTTGAACTTTTGGTGTCACGGATTTGAACCCTGTTATTGTAGTTGCAGGTGCTGTATCCACTACACACTTTATTTGTATATATATATTATTATTATTATTATTATTAATATTTTCTTTACAATTTTCATAAAAACTATGAATTGGATTAAAATGACAAATACACACTTCCTGGTTAGACGAAGTGTAAACAGGATATGATAGTGCACTTATATTAACCCCGGTCTGCGCTGGTTCATGATGACTGACAGCGTGGGCAGGTGGCACATCCAAAGAAAGTGAAGTGTTACCATTGTCCTGTGTGGCTCTTTGATCTCTCCGCGGTGGGCCAGAACCTAGCGGGACATCCCAGTCAGCCCCAGGCCATGGTTAGTATCGACCCAGGCCTGACAGCAGCATACACAGGGGACGTGAAGGATAGAGGTTTCTCAAGATTCAGCTCCTCTGCACACAACAAACATATCACTCAACTTTATGCATTTAGATGAATATTTGGATAGATTCAGCTACAAGGGGCTACTAGCCAGTTTACTTCTTGTGCCAGTCCCAAGCATGGATAGGGCTGTATCAGGATATGTGTCTGGTTTAAAACTATACCAAATAAAGATGTGATTTACTAATAAATGGGGCATTTACTGTGGGGACCAGAAGGAAAAACATTACATGACATGCAAATTATTACAAAATATAATAATAATAATTTATATAGAAGTTAGTTAGCATTGTGAAATTAGTGGCTATATGCATCCAATTCCTAACTTAGTAGTTGACCTTAATTGTAGACATATACAGTATATATTTGTATATGGCAAGAGTGTACACAGGTAAGTTGTGTCCTATAAGTTTGTATTGAGTAGTGGCTGTGGCACTGCAGGGATGGACTGGACCATACCACCAGCAGCAGTGACAGTGAGCAGGGCAGACTGGGACAGCCCCTTTGAGTCTGCAGCGATGTGTTTCAGTGTGTTCAGTTGCGTTTCGGCCTCTTCCTGTGGTGCAGTGTGTTGTGGAGCAAAAAGCCACTGCTGGGAGCCACACTGGAAGAGATCAATTGTACACATTCTTGCCACCTGAGATTCAAGTGTTTCTGTAATAGTGCACAACTCAATCGATATGTGAGAAGCAGTTGACCAGTCCACTGCTTACTGGTGCCACTGACTTGACGCACACATTCGAATATAATAGTACTTTTCACAGTTATATCATACACAGGTATAGTGGTAATAAGAAAAAGAATCAAATGTTAATTAGAATATTAATATGATTTTTTTATATTATATAGATATATATATTTTTTTTTTACAATAAATCTATAATAACCTAGGGTATAGATTAATTTGTATTATTCATTTACGTTATTTAATTCATAGGCCAATAAAAAATATACGAATATTAATATGATTAATAATAATAATAATAATAATAATAATTAATCTGTGCGAAAACAAGAGGTCCTCTTCACAAAATGCGCATTTAAATAGTTCATCAATTTTTAAAACTAGAAGCAGTTGCGCTCCACATGCGTGCGGTAAAAACACACTTGGTGAAATATGTGGCTGTATTAAGAAAACAGGCTGCGGATAAGGATCATTTAGCGCAGAGGTAAGACGTAGGCCTAAATATGAAGAAATGTGTGCGGGAGAAGTAGCGGGAGAAGCAGCGGAGAGAAGAGGGAAGGCGCGCCCAAAGATGCGCGCTACAAATGAACAGATCCTGTATAGCAGGATGTGCAACGATGTGTTAAATTAAATGCAGCTGTTGAAATATAAAAGGGGAAAATGCACTTTGTATGAAGAAAAAAGGCGAGGCAAATACCTTGAAAGCCGTCAAAGGCTTTATCCGGATAACCGTGGGATGGGTTTGACAGCTTCTTCTAAGGCTTTGTGTGATTTTGGTCGGAGCGGACTTCGTAGAAAAAGAAGCTCCTCCACAAAATGCCAGTCGCACGTAGCCTATTAAATGTAATGACACCAGGAAGAGGGAAAACCTTAAGTTACACATTTCGTTCAGATACTTTATACTCCGCTATTATAAATACACATATCGCATATATAGTCCTATAGACTAAATAAAGGCTGACGTCTTTGAAATGAATAAATAACTTGCAGAATGCAGAAAGGTCTCAAAATGCAGAGTATTAGGCCGTTCATATTTTTCGACCGTTGTTTTGAAGCAGCAGAAAGCGTTATAATATCATACATAAAATCATACATAATATCAAACATGGGCAATAAGGCTAAAGAAAATTCAAAATGAAGATTAACAAGAGAGAATAAAGGCACACAAACACACAGGCGTTCTTTTGGAAAACTGATGTATTTGATTATTAGTGTAAATAATTACAGTATCTCAGTTGTTAGTAGGTATTAAAGTGTAGAGAAACTGGACCCATAAAGATCTTCCAACTTTCCAGGAAAGTGCATGAAACAGTCCGAAGGATTTCAAACCCAATATAGAGGTTATTGATTTTTATAAAAACACTATTTTGTCCCAGGTCATGGTGGGCTATCTTGTGTGAGCTTTATGTACACTTTTTCTATTGGGGAAGTTGTATTTCCATATCTGAAATTATTTACAGAAACTTCAACATACGACTTGCACTTTATTTGAGTATAGGAGGTGGCTGGGACATAGCAGCAATGTGGGAATCCAGCGAAGAAACCTCGGGATTCAATTGATTGGTTTTCAGAAACAAGTTGTTGGACACATATTCTCCGCCTCAAGAACCAATGAAGAAATAACAAAAACATTTACTGAGAAAAACAAGGAAGTCATTTAAATGTTAAAAGTAAATAAACAGAAACTGTAACAACCAAACAAGTTAACACTAAACATTAACATAACAGACATGTAAAAAGTCCTGTCCTTAAATAATGTAACAAGTTAATGAAAAGAACTAAGAGAACTAACGCATCATTTAGCCCCTTGCCTGAATGTTGTTTTGACGAGAGAAGTGGGAGCGCATGGACACAGATGTTAGACCATCTACAGAAGATCAGTATACATTATTTACAGCAAGTCTGTTTGCTTATTACAAGGCTAATGCATCACATGAACATCAAGAGTTCGGTTATAGCAACTAGACAGAAAATAACTTAAATGTCAAGGTTTTCTACCCATATTTTCAAAAGTTCCAAAGTACATTTGTAGCACACACATCCATTCTTGCTTAAACAAAAACCTAACTGTTAATGCTTCCACGTTGATTCAAGCACGGTTATACTCACTAATAAATAAGCTCCTTAAAACTATAACATGTACATTGTACAAAAAGCAACTTTGTCTTCACACTTGTGTTTGTAAAGATTCAACTGTCTTCACACTCATGTTTGTAAAGATTCAATGGCGAGCAAAGCAGTTCAACTGATGTAGTCCCTGTGTTGTTCTTGTCTTCTGTATGTTTACAATAGTGTTTGTGTACATAGAGCCTTTAGGCAGCATCATGAGTCACTATAAGCAGACACGTGTGTAGTTTAGCTGGTCACTATTTCTTTATTGTCCTCCATGAAGCGCATGAAGCGGAAGTGGGCCCCGTTTTCTGTGTTAGCCATTTTCTCCAGCCCCGCCAGTGCCGCATTGGGCTCTGAACTGTGGAGCTTGTCTAAGCTGCCAGTCATGCCACCGATTGGAGAGCTCCCGCCATTTCCTATCACTCCCGACATAGGTGGGATCCCCCCATTTTGAATGACAGAGATTTCATTAGTTTTCATGGCTAGGCCATTTGAAAATGCTGCAGCATACTGGTTCCAAAAACTGGCCGGATCCCCATTGCCAGCTCTGGATGCCATGTCTTTCTGGAAGATTTCAGGAAACTTGATAGGGTTTGTTCCCAGGAAGGCCATAGGCCCATCCACTGACAGCCTGCGGCCACGTCTGGCAGGGGCACTGTTCCACATGTGAGTGCCCATGTGAACCTATGAGAGAAACAAGAGGGGAAAAGAAGACAAAACAATGAACAATAAAGGCATAAATGAGTGATGTTTCCAAACGAGAACACCATGGCTGCATGAGATGATGCAATGGAAAAAATAAATATAACGCTCTCCTCAAATGAAAATACTTTCACACCCTGGGTGCACAGACAAGTGAGCGGCCGATGCTTTGGGAGGAGGGGTAACACATGCTGTTTAATCTAAACCTTCATTTGGCCATACACAGGACAACCACAGAATCTTGATTAAAATGGCAACACCAGATTTTGTGGCTGAGCACGACATATGGGACACATTGCAGCATAATCAGATCTTTTCATTTACATTTACTTATTGTTCTTTATTTTACACCAGATTTACTTTATTACACCTTTTTAACAATGCATTATCAGACTTCAGGTCAAACTTCTGAACATTTAATAACTTTATTATAATACGTTACCATATTTTGTGTGCACTAACATGGTAAAATACAATAAAGATGTTTTACAGTTATTACTACTTGCATGCCCTAACAAAACATAGACTTTATTATTTACCTTGAGGTTTCCTTTGGTAGTGAAAGCACGGCCACAGATACTGCAGGCGAAGGGCTTCTCTCCAGTGTGCGTCCTCTCGTGAATCTGCAGGGCACTGGACGAGGAGAAACACTTTCCACAGGCGTTGCAGTAGTGCTGTTTGGGGGTCCTGCGTGGTGGGGCTGAGGACAGTACAGGGGAAGTGGAGGCTGATGATGTGATCAAGCTAGGGGGCAAGTCTTTGTTCTCTAAGTGCAGGCCATGTAAAAAGCCATTGACCTCGGGTTTGTTGAGCGACCCTACAGAGAGGAGCGAAGGGGTCGGGCTGGAGGAAAGACTAGCACTGGATGGTTCAAAAAGCTGTGAGGGCAGGTCTCTCATCTGATGGGTGAGCATGTGCTGTTTGAGGTTGCCCTTAGTGGAGAAACCCCGGTTACAAGCCGTGCAAATAAATGGTCGTTCTTTGGTATGGCTTCGATAGTGAATGTCCAAGGCACTCTGACATGCAAAGGTCTTCCCACAGATGTCACAGGAAGTGTTCTTGGAGATGCTGCGTTCGCGGAAGGGAAAGATCATACTGAGGGGCTCTTTTGATGGATTGACAGATGTCAAGTCGAGGGCTCCAGTGTTGAGAGGCTGAGAGTGTAAGAGGCTTGCACTTGTATGGTCCATAGATAAGGCCCTATGTTGCCTCTCTTCAAGGCTTGGGGATTTGTGTGTTTGCAGGTGGATGTTAGTGGGGGATAGTGCCTGCATTGAGGAGGTAGATTCGGACACAGCTGGACTCCCGACACTTTGGCTTTCAATGTCCCCCCCCAGTGACGAAGAGTCATTGGTGAGACAGTCCCCTTCCCCTGACCCGTTCATAGCGATTTTTATTTGACCAGTTTGTAACTCCTCTGGGTCATTGCTGTGGGCATTCAGCTGACTGTTTTTCTCATGCCCCTCCTGGCCTACAACATCCAGTGGAGATGGTGAGCTACACAGACTTTCGTGTGAAGCGTCTGCAGACCTGGGTGTGTCAGGTACACTACTGTCAGGGCCCTCCTCCATCCCCTCTATGTTATCATCAGAGAAGTTATCCAGATCATCAAAGTTTCTGTCTTCAAATGAGCCTGTGTCAGAGGCCATGGATTCTGGGTAACTGTCTGGCAGTGGGGTGTTGGGGATCTGACCCCCCATATGCATGCGAATATGTTGTTGTAAAACTACAGCATTTGTGAACTTCTTTTGACAAATTGGACACGAGTGCTGCACTCTAAGAGGAGGCATGGCCCTATGGACGCTGTAGTGTGTCTTAAGATTACCCTTTGTGGTGAATGCCCTTCCACAGATTTTACATTTAAAAGGCCTTTCCCCGGTGTGAGTACGATAATGCATTTTTAGAGCACTATGGCAACTCAGTACTCTGTGACAGATGACACATTCATTAGGATCTGTCACCTTCCTGTCAATGTTTTCTACAAGCTGCTGTAGTTTGGAGGTCTCTGACCCCTGGAGAGGGTCCAGGATGCCTCCAAAAGGGAACTTAGCCTTGAACTGCTCAGACATGAGAGGCATGAGTGGGTTGGTCATCATGGGTGGGCTGTTGGATGTGGTGTATTCAGCAGTGCTGTCAGAGGCAGAACTAACGTTTGTCATAATGCCTGAGGATTGGCTGCCCTCTTCATTTTTCCCATTTGAGGTAGGCAGAGTTGCACCTTCAGCCTCTTCAGATACACCATTGTTTTTTGCAGAATGCTCTGCAACACCTATGTCACTCTTTGCAGTTACAGAGGGGCTCATAATGGCTACTGAATGATCCTCTTTTTTAATGAAATGTGGCAGGCTGGGCATGGTTGGTGGAAGCAGCATGCCGACTGAGGAAGTTAATGTGGGCAAAACAGGTTTGCTGTCCAGCCAGCTCGTAACAGGCTTTTCAGGGGGCATAGACATACCATATGGAATACCTGTGCTAGTTGGTATGTTGTCTAAATGTTCGGGAACAGGGTAAGGATTCATCTGGATGTGTGGAAATTTTTCTTTGTGACGCTGAAAATGCACCTTCAGGTTTCCACGTGTTGAGAACCTGTTGCCACAGATGTTACACTTGTATGGTCTCTCACCAGTATGAGAGCGCAGGTGGATCTGCAAGGCACTGTCACTTCCAAACACCTTGCCACAAAACCTGCATTTATGTTTAAAGAAAGACTCATCGGAGCTGCTCTTATGCTCAAATGAAGTGACATTGGGCGGCTTGCCTTTTCTCTGTTGAGCCAAAGCTGCTAAAGAGTTGAGGTCCTCTACGGTGGTGCCAACACTTGGAAGAGAACTGGAGAACATGGGGTTTCCAGGTGGGGGCTGAGGTAGAAGGGGATTCACTGCAGAGCTTAACAAACTACCCATGCCAAACGCAGGTGTGGATGACTTAACTAGTGGAGAGCTGCTGAGCTGAGAGTGGAGGCTGCTGATATGAGCCGGTCTCTTGTCAGAGGGCTGGGGGGCTGTAGATGGGCCCAGTGTGCTAATGCTCTGAGATGTCTCACTGCTGCTCGGGTTGGACTGAGGTAGCTGTGCTGCAGCAGCCAGTTGCTTCAGGCTGCTAATATTGGCCGACTGACTGGCCAGGTTCTGGGCGAGGCCTGCGGCTGCGGCCAGTTGTTGAGAGAGATGTGAGCTGAGTGTGGTCAGAGGGCTGGCAGCTGCCCCTCCAGTACCTGCAGCAGAGGTGGGCACCGCCTGGATCTCAGGGGACTGTGAGGCCAGGAGCAGGATCTGGTGGCGGATCTGCTCAATAAGCTGAAGCTGGTGTATTTGTTGCTGTTGTAGTGCTAGGAGCTGCTCCATCAGGGCTGGCACTGCCACTCTTGGCCCCCCACTTCCACGTGCCTCTTGAGAGAACTGGGCTACGGCCACTTTGGTGCTCTGCAAATTCTCAATTATGACATTACTGTTGATCATTGAGAAATTTCCCAATTCGGCCAGGTTACTGAGCTGAGGTAGAGGGGCAGAAATAGGTGAAGTGCCTACAGCGGGGCCAGATGTTCCCCTGCTGTTAGTGTGAATGGGGCTCACACTCTCTTCCTCCTCATGGCCACTGCTCATCCCCGACACATCCACATCCATGGATTCATCTTTGTCAAGAGTATTAGGCTCCATCAGATCACTGGACTCTGGATCAGTGTTATTTGCTGCGTCATTCATCTGGTCATCAGGATTATGAGGAGGGGACCCAGGTGAAAAAGTTCCAGTCGGAGAAGCAGGATTCTCCTTGACAATCAGAACTAACTGATTCTTAGTGCAATTCTTCTCATGCTCTTCAAGATCTGACAGGTCAAAGAACTCAGCACAACATCTATTACAGACATGGGCATCTGAGTCCTTGAGGGGGGCTTCCTCTGGGCAAAGTTCTCCATCCCCTGAAAAAGAGGAGGAAACAGAAGATTAGTGAGTTGAAATGTTTTGTAACCAAATAAGCAGCTTTATCTCCACAAATGCAAAAAAACATTTAAAGACAACATGCAATGCCATGGTGATAATGACGGATACAAAATCAATGTGAACCACTCAAATTTTGCTTAAAAGTGATTGCATTGAAGGTGTACATGTGTGGTTTTATCAGCCTAACAAAAGGTAATCATTTTCTCCAGATAATCCATGCAGCATATAGAAAAGAGTGAAGTGGGGCCATTAATGAAATTTCATAAAAGGGCATTGATTTCCTTTTTCTGCTGCCCTTCAAAGTCTACTTGTTCGCGCGGCACAAAATCAAGCATTTGAAGGACTTATTAGACTTTCAATTTGCTGTCAACTTTGCTCATTTTCAGCTGGCTATAGACATGTTTGACAGTTTATCTGTGTCACTAAACCAATTTGTATCCACTCAAGCCACAATCACTATGAGACATGAACAATTCAGCCGGCGGGATAAGACGGTTTAATATAGTTTAAAAAGAGAAAAAGAGAAGAAAAAAACGACTAAAAATGAGCTCTAAGAAACCTCTAAAAAATGAGTTTCAGACTATATAAAATTTCACAATATAGAAATTATTTATATTATTTATACTATAGTCATTTGATATTTTCTGATAGACCCCTTTTCTCTTTGTAAACAGAACAGTACAGTACAACGTGTATGCATATCAATGGGGAAATGTGTCCATAGAAACCGCAATGCATTTTTTTTCAATGAGAAGTTTCTCCATTGAAAATACATTACGGTCTGTTTCATTTCCTGAGTACACTTCCTAGAATGTGCCAGAAACAGAAAGGGTCTATTAGACTAAATCATTTAATAACGTTAATGCAGTGCAATGTTGAAAAACAACACATTCCAGCAACAACGACTTCCAACTGTCATATTTAGAGATATCTCATTTCAACAACATTATGTTTGTATATAATATGACACCCTGCCCCCAGCACCACTGCTGCGCTCCAAACTTCACCTTAATCTCACACTTTTGTTGCTCTGAAATATTTCTGTTCACCATACAAGTTGATTTACAAATTGCATTTCTCTAGGAATCCCTTTCTTTCTGCCTGTGGCCCCTCCACACTTTCATCAGGGCCAAGAATTCATTTGCAAATGAAAACCAGAGAAGTGCTGCCCTGCCCCACAGAGAGACAGGATGCCTTCCTATTGTTTGCGCAGCATGGGAGCGGCGGGCTTCGTCGGCACAGCCTGGCCCTGCTCATCTCCGAGATCCTGTTCAATTCAGGGATTATCTCCCTCAATGTTTCTCCACTCACAGACATCAGATAACGCAAAGTTACCATGACAGTAAACCCCGGCCCTCACACCACCAAACCATGCAAACAGGGAAGACTCCACTTTAATGATAACTTTTTAGATCCCCCTTTCAACTGGCTGCCCACCTACCAGGGATCACCTTAAACAAGTGTGGAAAAATAAAAATGGGAGTTAAATAAATAATCAAGTCTGTGCCTATTGCTGAATAATTAAGCATGTAAAATGAACAAAATATTCTTTCTCATTTTTAATTTATAAAAAGTTATGTGATTAAAGGAAGAATAGCCTTTACATTACGGTATGTAAAACGTAAAAATCTCGACTTAGTCAATTCAGCAATTAGATTCATGTATTTAATTCAGGTCTAAAGGTGTTTTACACGAACCTTATTTGGCTAGATGATTTACAATAATAATGATTTTGAAATAAAAGACATACATACAGAATTTTACAAAACTGCACATTTAAACTGTATTTAATTTTACAATGAAGGCAAAAATGTGTCAAATGTGTTTAAGTAAAAATAATACAATCTTTACAATGCCCTTCGTCAACACTAAATGAACTTTCAAATGAATTTTGAGCTTTATGTTTTTTCTTACAAACACAGCTACGATGTCTAAATCTATCCACAAAATACACAATCAAAATGAACACATTAACTGTGCACACATGCATTCACCTGCTTATTCTATCAATATAAAAAAAATACCCAGCAAACAGGATATAATAAACAAAAAGATTAACTCCCAAAATAGAAAGAATTAGATGAGAATTAAAAATTAAGGTAAGACAAGCTTAAAAAGATGTTGGCTAAAACTTCCAGAGAGGACGATCGGGGAGCCATGCTGAGACTGGAGGACAGAAGGGAAGACAGAGTCCTAACATTACAGAGGAAAACCAGGATTAATCAGAATTAAAATAAAGTTGAAGAGCTTGAACCAAATCCTACATTATTTCTGGTGGGCAGCCTCAGAGAGCCTCTTGACACTTGTAACTTCAGGAGGGTTTCTGCTCAGCTCTTACGACTGTCCCACTGAACACAAGATGGGGTCAACTAAAGCCGTAGTCTCAGAAATCTTACAAGTTGTGCCCTGGTGACATGCTTAAAGCTCAAGGGGAGGGAAAAAGGCAAGTCCTTCGGGCTACACCTAGACTGATGTCGAATAAACACTGGCAAAATGACAAGTGCTGTGTTTGCAGAGGGGGCTGCCCGGTCAGTCTGTAGGGGGCCGCTGTGATAGGGTGGAAGGGGATGGCCACAACATTGATAAGGCCCTGGCTCCACGCACACACACTTTGGGAGAAAGCGATGGCCTACTGCTCCGATCAGCAGGGTCAATGGTGAACCACAGTGAACACACTGGGCTCTGAACTCTGCTAACCTCGGCACAGAGGGGCACTGGCAAAGGTTAAAACAGCTCCACAAACCACCCTCTGTGGCTCTCACGACGACCTCCCAGGATCCAAACACACTCAGCCACAGATACAATGACTTTCTATTTCCACTTCCACCGCACTCACTATTATCCACAAGGACCGAGAGTATTACAATCACACACAGGGCAACGGTAAAAGGCTGATGATCGGAGGACTAATGGGAGTTTGGCTTGATAAAACCTTAGGGACAAAAAGCGACTTCATGTTAATTCTATTCACAAGTAAATGCAAAAATCAACACAACTAAGTTTTGCATCAATCCTCAAGTTCCTATAAATGATGTGGGAAGGCCTGTTAATGTCTTGCTGGGAATAGTGTGGGCCTGAGAAAAACAAATGTGGATTCACAGGCTGCAGTCTGCAGGCTACAACACAATAGTCATTTTGTCCTTGAGTTTTTTTTAAGTGCCTATTTTAGAATTTTAGAATATGAGAATAGTAATTAGAACTCAACACTGAAAAATAACCCCTAACAACATAACTTTACTACCTGTTTTTGATTTGCTGCTGCGCATTTTATTTTGTCAACATTAAAACGGGTGCAGTCGATTTTTTATTGTGAATATAACCATATCGTATAAAACGGAAAACGAGTGGCCTATTAACAGTAATTTGACCGAATATTGTTTCTCGTGTGAACTGTCGTCATAAGTAAAGCAAAGACTTTTTAAAGTGACTATAGATTTTTAGTAGGTATTATAAAAACAATTTTGATGCTCTAGACCCATATAATTTGGGCTATATAATTGAGAGATTCCGCGTTAAACTGAAAACAGCCACAGCTTAAAGACGCTATAGGCTACAATAGGTCAAGTAAATTAAAAAATACTAGGCAATAGGCTGCGTCGGTTTTATTAACAACCATCGCTGTAAACAGACAAAAAACGAATGTCGATATTTAGACCAATTAACACAAGCAAGAACAGTACTTTACAGATACTTCATTTACGCTAAACCTTCATCACGAACACGTACAACAACTAAAAGCGGTAGGCTATATGGCACTGGGACACGCAGAGACCGGGGTCTGTGTCTGAGACCGGGGTAAAGTTCGAGGAAAGAGCCGGGAGGAGCAGCGTGGAGGGTGGTCCTCGGATACGGACAGAGCGAGTGGGCCGACGAACTAGCCTAAATAAACAAGGGGAAAACTCTTGATGTTGAAGTCTCACTTAGAACACACTCAAAGATGCGTTTTGGTTGGATTGTCAGGTAAAAAAGAATCAACTTTTTACAGGCCTATAGAGCGAGGCTTGTCGTGCGTAAATAGAACTCATATAGGCTAAAAGATTTTTACGCTGATGAATTTTTTTTTTTTTTTTAAAAGTCACTGGGACTCTGTAAAGTTAGAGGCTCAACTAGAAGACTAACTTGATTCACTCGTGACAAAAGTAGAAATAAAAGGTGATAAACATTTGGTAAAAGCGTTTAAAAGAGCGTTGGCCGGTGCTGGGTGCGTAGACTTACCATTGTGCTCGGACAGAGGCAGATGAGGGTCCGACTGGAAGTGTTGCGGCTTCGCTTGTTTCCTCCGCGACATGCTGGCTGGCACATCAGCAGGCGCCGAATAAAAAAATGAGTACAAAACCCCTCTGAAAAATTACGTAAATGGAGCCCATCCACCGCGCATGTGCCCCGATATGATTATCAATAATGCTGTGCGATTAATCATACGGAGGGGGCTTGTTTGAAAGGCGATTGGCACCTCGCCAGCCCCCCTCCTATTCAAATGAAGTCTCTTTAATCAATTAGCTCCTGATTTGCTGGGGACTCTTGTCTCTCTTTCAGCTCCCACCCAATGAGTTGATCCGTACGAAGGAAAGGCAGAGCTTGTCCCAACTCCCTGTGGACGCGCGTTAACCCCTTGCTTTATCGTGAGAGTCTCTGTGAGACGCTGGCAGCGAGCATCTCCACGAAGTGCGCTCTCACAGTCACTTCAGTAACTTTGCCCACACTCTGAACAAGTCACCAGGCCGTCCCGCGTCTTCTCCACATACGTTTCTGACTTTCAAAGTCCTGGTAAAACGCAAGCATGTCCCGTGAGTTGCCGGTGTCCGCAGTGTCCCGCCGGAACAAACACCCACGATGTCCAAAGACTGAGATCCAGCGTCCCGCGGCTTTGATTTGACTTGATTATTTAGTAGTAGAGGGCTTTGCTTAACGCACACGTTTTCATCACACACTGCATTCCGCGAATAAACAAACTTTGAGGGCCCGTGCAGCGCTGGGACCAATACGGAGAACCCCGCCCACACGGGAGCTGATTGGCCACGGGGCTATTCAGTCACACACTCTCACCTCCACACCCCCACCTCTCTTCATCCATCCCTCTCTCTCTCACTCCATCCGTCACTCTGGAGCTGCGAGCGTGGCGCGCACCGGAGTGACCAGACAGAGAACATGTCTGATACGCGCTTTCAGAACATATAGGGCTAACTTCTGATGTTTTGTGAAGGCGGCAATTTGAACAGTTTTGTAAAATGTAACCTCATTGTCTGTCTTGATAAAAAAATAACACATTATATAGGATCTATCTATCTCTATATATAGCTATCGGGTTAGGGCTGTTTTTGTCACAGACCTTCTATACTTTTATACTTGCATAGAGTTAATTATTATTATATTATTCACACTGCTTACATATAGATACACCAGTATATTAGCCAAGACCACATTGGAAAATAAGATATTATTCATATATAATAGAATACGTTGATATTATTATTATTATTATTATTAATATTATGATGATTAATGGTGCACTGTAAATTGAGTGAGACGTCAGGGAGATGTGTTAAGGGCAAGAGGTCCCAGTGGAGCGCCTGCACTCACGAGATTTATTACTCGCAAAAGATAAACGAAGCTTTCAATGGGGCTGATTTTGAGGAATGAACATAATAACGTTACTATAGGTGATGGCCGGGATGCCATTATTTTTCACTGAATATTTAACGAGCAGCTGCAGGCGAGATGGATCTGCTCCTCTCTCGTGTCAGCTATCTTTTAGTTTCGACTTGCCTCTACTATTTACTTATTCATGGAGAAGAGAGAGAATCAAACAGTGGTGATGCTTACTAGCACTTCAATAGCTTACATCTTGGAATGAAAAATAGTTTTTCACAAAAACTATAGGCCTATTGGTGCCGCGTGACCGACGTGGGACAGTGTAAGCAGTAATTACGGAAATCAAAGCGCATATGATCATTAATAGACGCGCAAAAGGCCACGCAGCGCACGCGATTATGTGAAGTTGAAATGGCTGCAAGAGGGAAAGGGCCTGTGCAATATTGTAATGTCCCGGGCGGGAAAATCAATGGGAGCTTAATTGATGTGAGTGTTGGTGTGAGATTGTAAACAGGGTGATTTGCAGTCCAGCCGAGCGCGAGACATTTTAAATGGAATTCATTTGGGGACGGACTCGGAGGATACTGTTAACAGTCACACACTCACAGGACACTGTGGGAGATAAACGCACAGGGACTGCGGACTGAAAACTTCACATCTGTCACTTTAGGCTTTCAAATGGAGGGGCAGGGGCGTCAAGCTGTACGTGAGCCTGGATAACACGTTTGTCATGGGGTCAGGGCAAATGATTGTAAGCTATAATTATCATGTTAAACTAAACTCATTGTCTTGATCTATTAAAATATGAATTATTTGAAATGAGTGTGAAAGTAGCATTAGTGGCCAGTGGCTACATCTCATGAATTATACACAACTAGGCCTACCCCTAAAAACACATACAGCAATAATAAAAACGATAATAGATGGCATTAGTCACCATATCCACTGTGCGCACTGAGACGCATTACGCGCGCATGGAGCACTAGCCCTGGATCTCTGCCGCTGTTCCACAGTGAAAGCCTGTCTGTGTCACACCACATTCAACACGTGGTGGTCTGCTATTCACGCGCCACGCGATGCTCCTGTACAGAGAGCGAGCTGCACCAGGCCCAGCTAGGTTTGCTGCACGTGCGATAACCGGAGCAGCAGCAGAGACATTTATAATAGGCCTATAGCCTATGAAAACAGTAGCAGGCTATTTACCTGAATAGACGTTTTATAGTCAAACCTGCAAACAAAAGGCAGGCAGGCCTACATCTGCAGCATTGACACTATTACCAGATGGACACTATACACTAAAACACTGAAAGATACTTATTTAAGAAACATTCAGTTTCCCAAAAATGTTATGCTGACTAGGTAAGGCTTAATCCTCATCCTCCTAAAGCAAATATGGAGATGCTAAGGTCTTATTTGTGCACACTGACGTCTTACACTAGGATTAGGAGCTTGATTAAAGGGATTGTTGTAAGCTGGCCTCATGCTTAAAGAAATCAAGAAATAGGTCCACATTTTCCTTCTATGGAGTCACTCATGCAGTCTGTCAGCAACACATCTGTAGTGGTTATCAATAGAGTTATTTCAAAATGGATATAGAAAAATAAATGAAGAATATACACATTCTAAAGGTTTCATTACAGTCACACGTTTGATGCCCTCCCTATTAAAACAGACAGCCTATAATGTTGTGTTGATGGGGACAGTTCTGTGTTTGTACTGTAACGTTCACCTGAAAGACACTGTGGTGAGAAATGGGTTGCATTAGAATGCAGTAACTGCAGCCTCAGCAGCAGAGGATATCTCCATTAATTAAGAGATCAGTGGCTCAGTATTGTCCTGCTACAGCCATCGTCCCACTCAGCCGCTCCCCCTCTGTGCCCCTGACAACTTCCTGCAGCATCACCCCGTATCATTGGGCCCTGTTTGTTTTTACATGATCTCAGCTGCGCTTACAGACCCTGCTCTTGTGTCGCAGCTTACAAGTAAACACTAAAGGAGGGAGGGGTGAGTGAGGGGTCAGTGGTCACAGGCTGGAGATGTACATGTACATCGCAGGTAAAACAGAGTAGCTTTGTGATGAGTTCTGTTCCGTACACATTTTAAGTTATAAAGATGCAATAGCTGTGTGAGCATTTTCACAAGAACATTACAGGTACAAAAATAGAGAGCAAAGAAAAGTGTATTTTGTACATTTTATGGATTTTATTTATTTTTTATTTTATTTTTTACAATTGTTAATTTGCAATGATAAATACATAATGTAAATTGTAAAGCAAACCAAAAATAGGATAAAACATATACAGATCACATTTAGCTAAAACTATAATTACAAATAAAAATGCTTCAAACTTCAGTTTCTTTGAAGAAGACTGTTTCTCATCAGTGAGTAAGCCCCTTCTCTGTACACTGATGGAGACATATCATGATGTTGTCCACTTATGATCCAAATTCACTTGATTGTATCTGATTAAACACGCTCGCTTGAGTTGCCTTAACTTTAAACACCATGGCACTGGATGTCCACCAAGAATTGAGCTTTTTGGTATTCTTCAAAAACACACATAGTCCTTTCATTTGACATTGACAAATGTTATTTAGACGTGGCGAGAGATGCCTAGGTCGTTCACAGAATGGAGCCGAATTACACTGACACACATCACTAAGACTGGAGGTTACCAAAGAACCCAACTCAGCACACATCTTGAAGAAATTACTCCAATTCTGTACACCCCCTGAGCTTTGAGATTTTTTAAGCAAACCATTAAATGATAAATCTCCTTTATTCACAAGCGTATATGTATGGTGACATGTGTTGGACATGCAGTGCACAAATGCAGGTAACACACAACTTGTGACATTAAACACACCCCATAGTTGAAACACATCACAAATACCAAAAAAAGAGGTTTATTCTCTTTGACTATTTGTGGCACAAGATGTTTATCAACTGCCGCCAGACAGCTGTGCCGGTCGGCCAACGGTTAACCATGTCTGAGGCTGCCCCTTATTGCTATTGATAGTTAGCATCAGTGTCCCGGCTGAGAAATGGGGCTGCTGGGGGAAAAAGCAACCTATTGATCTCAAGCTTGTCCCTGATTGGCCCAAAGTGAACATGTAGGGAGTAGAGGACGCCAGACTTACTGTCACCTGGGAGAGATACTGGAGGGGTGGCACTGTATTCAATAGTCCCTATAGCTAATAATGAGATTTATTTTTAGTATTCTTCTTCTATTCTTTTTACAAAACCCTTTTATGTTTGTCTGATAAAATTCTAAATAATGGCTACTTTATTTTTCCCTCCGCTTCCTTCAGGCTCCTCCTTATTCCCAATAAAAAATGAATCATGTGGTGAACGTGATGCCTTTTCATTCTTAATTGCTCTTTACAACAAGCACTAACACACATTAGACCGGGCTGAGGTTTCGGTGGTTCAAAAATCAGCAATCTGTTGGAAAGAATAGTGTTGCAGACTCGATGTGAGGTCTTCTCATGTGTTGGTACATGAGCTCCCTGTGGCCACACAAGACATGTCAGTGGATGTGCGTGCTTAAGAGAGACAGTATCAGGGCATGGGTGTTTTTGTTATTTACCGCAATAAAACATAACGGATACAAATGTCAGTTGTGACAGAAATGTAGTATGGCCGTACAAGGAATGTCTGTAGGATTTGGTTCCAGGGGTTTAATACTGACCAACAAAAGTGTTCAAATGACAAATTGTATACAGTAGATTGGATAGAAGATATTATTGAAGTACTGGTTTCAAACTGTTTTGTTATGGTTTAGTTTTGGTTCAGACCTAGTATAAGCCTGGTTTATTCATCTTCATTAACTGGTTTAGTTCTGGTTAATTCTAGTTTAGCTGTATTTTATATTTATTTGGACAATGCTACTGTTCCACTGCAAATGTGTGAAGGGAAGAGGGCTTAAATCTGTCCCGGAGGAGGAGAGAGGGGCCGATGTGTGGTCTGTCAGTCTTTATTTACCCCGCTTGTGAAAGTCCAGTTGGACTGAGGACGTCACTGGAGTCATTGCTGTGATGACTGGTGAACCTCGGGGGTAAACTCACTGAAGTTACTGCCACCACTGCCACTGCGACCACTTCACCTTGTAGAGCCTAAACACAAGAGAAAAGTTCTTGTTAAGAGTTTCAGTGACCAAAGTAAAGTTTGGTTTGTAGAAGTTCATAGATATTGACATATGACAGTAGTGTTTAGGGGATAGGCTACATTCTAATGGTTTCTACAGGTCGGGTCTGGGACCATCAAGGGCTTGTGCTTCATAAAAAAAATAATACAAAAAACTGCACTGAACCTGTGTGTAACCGTGGATGCATGGTTGGTAATACATGCTTATCAATTGATTAACTTCATGAAAATCTGCAGTAGTTATTTTAATCATTCACTGCTACTAACAACAGTTTAGAATTTCTAATGCACATGTGTCTCTTCTAAACTGGGAGGTTGTGCACATGTCCAGTAATCCTTCTACAGGTATAGTGTGTGTTGACTCATCACTCAGGCAGACGGCGGCTCACAAACACACACATATGGGCTCACATACACACATATGGGCTCACATACGCACTGTTTTCAAAGACGTTCGCTTTTTTATTACTTCCTTTCCCATTCAATGGCCTCCCCACTTTTCCAGAGTGCCCTGGGTTTGCAGTGAAAGAGTGTGGGCCCTCCAAACCCAGCTTTGTTTTGTCCAGCTAGATCTCTCTCGCTCACTCGGCCCGCTCCTTCCTCCCTGTGTCTCTTTAATATTCACAGTAAGAGCCCTGGCTCTCACATGACGCCTGTTTTCCCAGTCCTCTCGCTAACAGCCAAGTGTGGCCTGTGAGTGTAAACATGCAGAAAGGAGGGACATCTCCTGACAAACATCTCCAAGGATGTGCCACCCTGCCCCGTGTCATTCATTCTTTACCTGGCAGTGGAGTTAAACTGTTAACACCAACGTGTGAGTGCCCAGACCCTACAGGCCTGCCAGCGGCTGCACATGCCTCGTCTCTCACATCTGCTGTGCACACACTGTGAGCCATGCATTTGCATTCTCAACAAAGCTGTAAACGCTACTTGTATGTGAAGCTTTAGTAAATGGCTTGAGCCAATAAACTACTACTACTACTCACTACATTACATGGGATTTTTATTTTTTATGCTTAACAATGTCACCATATGTCAATTATGTAAACTGTAAAATATTGTAAATGCAGTATATGTGGCTAAATGGCTAAATATTTTAAACCACATTAGTTAACCAATAATATATTTTACTGAATGTCTTTTACTGTCGGCCTGGTTCTCATGCTCTATGCAACATGTGCTGTCACCTTGAATAGTGAATGTGTCACCATGACAAATACCACCACATTCATTGCAGTTGGCAGTTAAGGTGCTCCTCATTAAGGCCAGGGCAACTTCTAGTGTTCCTTTGTTTAACCAGGTGTCTCATATACTACAAATATATCTAAAGAGTCTTGCACCCACTGGAGAAAACTGTCACTGCCTTGTGGCCCACAGTATCTAATGACAGCATGGCACTAGCAAACAGCATGAATTAGAAGCAGAGCCTGTACTTAAATAAAAGATCGCTCCAAACATTGATAAGGCTGTGCGGTGCATGGCAGTCAGACCCATAGTGATGTTAACAGCACTCTGCTATTATCGCAGGTGTGATCGCTCACCAGCCCACGACCGCATTTACATCTTAATTACCAGCCTAATCAATGGGCCTGCACTTTGACTTCATTTGTGACATTCATGAAACCTCATTTAAGATGTAAGAATAGTATTGGTGTTTAGAGAAAAGCAGCGGTTCTAAACATAAGGTACATAAACTGTAACAAAAGATGGAGGAAGCCCAGATCACATACACACTCGGTAGCTTTACCAAAGTGCATACTGGGTAATGGTTATGATAATTGCAATAGTGCTTCCAAAATGACAAGATGACACAAAATGGATGGTTCGCCCGACTTGAGCCTGGGTGATTTAAATGGCAAGTGATTGAACAACAAACTCGCATTAAGAGCGTATTGATGAGTTCAGTGTTTCATTTGGGATCAATAAGGCGATTGGTAAGGGCTGGAGCCAATATGGAGGACTGCAGGGGGATGCTCGGGCATGCTGCAGAGAAGACCCAGATGAGATGGTATTGAACTGCCTCACCGACGTATAGGAAAAGCCAGGTTTGTTTTTCTTAAGGATCTAGACAATAAGATCAGATACACAATAGCGTGCCATTTGGGGTGTAATTCATGAACAGTAGAACTTGCAGTCAGATCGGATTTCCTAATCTCACTATATAATATAATTATTTGCTAATACTATACCACTGAACTTTTTAGCATATGATTTTGGTCTAGCTAAAGTTGTGTGAGAAGGGTATCCATGCAATCTATTAACATACAGTTTGGGGAATATGTGTCAATCTTTATGCTACATTTCATATGTATATCTCTATTCCTTTACCTCGTTATTGCCTCCAAATGGATGGAAGTGGACCCATCTTCATCCTGCAATGAAAGGTATCAAAAATGGCTGAGAGAGGTTGAGCATAAATGGGATAAAGTAGGTTTATGACCAGCGATTCATGCAATACATATCAATTCAATAATCTAAAATGTGGGTATTGCTCTAAATCAGGAGTGGGCAAACCTTTTGACTCAAAGGCCACATGTGGTTTAAAAATGTTGCATGTGGGCCGGCTGATATTGTATTCTTTGTAAACTGCAGCCATTTCTGACAAATGAGACATACAGCCTTCGATTGGACCTCAGTGAAAAAAGACGTCCATGTGGATTTAACTGGTTACTGCAGGTTATAACAACATGAGTGATAGATTGACAATATTTTAAAAGTTCAAAAATATGAGAAAATGCTTGGAGGGCTGGACTAAAAAGCCCAAAGGGCTGCATGTGGCCCCGGACTCACTGTGTATTGCCTCTCAGGTTCCACTTGTAGTTGGCCAGTCAGCACTTGAATGCATTATCCAGTTGCTGTAGTGCAATTTGACCACCCCCTTAATGTAAAACGTGATCACTGAAAGTTTTCACACCAAAAGACACTAAATATGATGTGATGAGCCACACGTCTGAGGCCCTCACTTCCACAGGACCTTTATCTTCCAATACAAATCAATATTGCACTCTAAAACATCATCAACATTGCACAATCCATCAATAACTAGTGTTCACAGTGTTCACATAGCAACATATGAAAAATTGAGCTTCGCCTACCAGTGACTCTAGGTGTGCGGCCTTATACCATACTTCTATAACCGTACAGGGCTGGCTCCCATCACAGCTGTGTCATGGCTCTCCTCCCACAGTGTGACAGATGATGCTAACAATGAACATTTCATCTTCGGCACCACCGCAAGCTCCCGTCCGACAGAGATGAAGTGCATGGAGCGAGATGAATTACCGCTCTGTGATTTATCATGACAGGCCAATAGGAAAAATACAAATGAACAATTAGCAAATTTAACCTTAATTAACTGCTCCCAGACAATGAATGGATGTGCCAGTGGGACATGGTTTGAAACAGTGGGACTAATCTTCATGCACTTTGTGTAATATTATAGTCTTAATTAGGGTTAATTGAATAATTTCCTTTCACCCATTATGGATGTCAAACACAGAAGGGCCATCCTGATTTGGCTGTTTGAGTGTTTTTAATCAGAGAGGATGATGTAATAATAATAATAATAGCACAGTTAAGCAATATGAAATAATATTGATTAATTTGACAAACTGATTAAACCCTATTCCAGAAACAAAGTCTAAAGAATGACTACTTTTGCAAACCAAACAGGTATAAAGGACATTTATATTGAGTGAACGTACTTTGATTGTGACACTACCTCTTTCTGACTGTACAAATTGCGCCATTGCTCAAAGGGTTTTTGCAATACAAGTAATTCCTCACTATAACATATTAAGTATTAAGCTGTTAAACTGTGGGTCCATTGTCTCGTTTGAACCCTCTTTGAGTCACATGTTAGTTCGGAACACGTTGTTTCTCACAAGTCTGCCCTCATGAGTGATAATGTCATTTAAACAGCAATACAATACAGTGCAACCTGGATGACATTAACTCAAAACTGACTGAAAAACAAAAAAATGGGACCAACAAGATGTCTGTTGTTACACTCATGCACTCAGTCGCACAAATGCAAACAAGAACATATCTCATAATTCAATGTCACCAAAGTTGATGTGTGACGAAGGTCTAAAAACAGCAGTTGTTGATTAACAGAGAAATTGTCTGCTTTGACCTGTGTAAATATTAACACATTAAATTATGTTTTTTTTGGGGTTTTTTTAGATTGAAATTCTACGGCATATTAAGATGCTATCTAGGTAATGGCTTTTTGAAATGCATGTATAGCTAATATTACGTGTCTATTTGAAATTAATCTGAGCTATAATGATAGGGCTTGTGCTATTTTTTATCTGGTTAAATGATTAAATAAATGCATCCGCTGGTGACAATATAATCACATTTGTTCCTTCATCTCAAAAGTCTGCCTGAATCTTATTAGAAATTCACACTCAACATTTGATTGTTACTTCTGCTTTTAGTTTTCTACTAATCGGTCTGGACATTACATGCTCGTTTATGATCTTTACAAAATCAGCAAAAATCCCCAAAACATCCTTATTGAAAATGTCAAAATGAAGTGTCTAATAATTGAGGGTTATAACGTATGCAAAAATGAACAAGGTAGCCTATACATTCTGAATTTAACTAGCCAGTTAAGAAAAGATAAAAACAGACATACATGGTCATAAACACACATGGGCATTTTCCACATCTCAAACACAGGATGAAAATGGCTGTGAAGCTGAAAGAGAAAGATTGAGCCGGAGCCTGGTATCAGGGCTAAGTACCTGGCAGTGGGGGTACCAAGGTTGTGAGCAATTTCTCTTTGTTATCAAGTGAAATGACTCTGCAAATATGACAATAAATCACGGCGGAAATCAATCTGAGAGGAGGCGACTGCGAGCCACTGATAATGCATCAATCAATATTTAATGTTTAGGCTTTAATTAATCCACAGGCACCAAGCATTCTTTAAGTGACAAAGGGGAGAGGGGAGGGAGGTATAAACGAGTGAGGAGTGCTTTTGCATAGAATAGCTCTTATATCAAACACAGACACTGAGCTGCGAGACCCCATCAGTCGATTTCCCATAGCTTCCCATCAGATGCTTTATTACCTTTTCTCTTATTTACGGGAGTCTGCTACTGAGGAGAATAAAGGCAGAAGTGTTTGGTCAAAGATACAGCAGAAAGGAAATGAGTATTCAACGTGGTCTTTAAACCGAATCAAAGGCTTTTCTGGGGAATTGTGATCGGACATGGGTGTTAACTTCACAAAGTGATGCAAGCACAAATAACTTCAAAGCATATGTAAAGTGTGATTGGGCCGCTAATCCAGTAACTGGTTTGTTTGGATATTGTTTTATAGTATGGGAAAATCATTAAGTAAACAGGCTTTTGAAGATAGATTGAGACTAACGCACTTTTTTATGGACGCCTGATTGTTATACTCAACTCAATTAGTTAACAGAAAAGTTAAATCATTATTTTGTTTATAGTTTGCTCTTCTGCTTCAACACTGTAATTTATTATTATATTTTGTTTTTCAAATTTCAAAACACGCTTTTAAGACACAAAACCCCTGAATGTCACAATCTGTAATGACTTTTTTAGGCAGACACTTTGTGGAAGAGGTTATGACAAAACCACACTGCTGGTCAAATTCATCTAGAAAGAGTGAGAGATTATCTTTACTTTTTTTGCCAGATTACCACAAAATTCAACAAATAATCTGACATTACGCTCAAACAGTTACTCAGTACTCAAGTATTATTTTGCAACAGTATTTTTCTACTCTCACTCGAGTAATTATGTGAATGAGTACTTTTCACTTTTACTTGAGTAACATTATTTTGACGTACCGATACTCTTACTTAAGTAAAATTATTGGCTACTCTACACACCTCTGATAAAGAGCCTCTTTTTTACTGTATAAAGGATCTATGGTAATCTGCTGTCACAAAGTTAGAAGCAGATATTCTTGGACTTTTCACCCTACAATGCTCCCAACTTTCAATCTATCTTGCAACAATACCTTTTTCCTTTTTAACTGTGGGAAATTGACTTTGGGGGCTGTGAGAACACGAAGACCCACCTCAGTACACTGCTTCTCCTGCCCCCAGTACCTGTTCACCACTGACACTATCGCTATGTCTAAAACCCCAGCTTCAACAATGCAGCCAGAGAGAGGCAATATGAAAGACTGGAGCCATGCTTAGCCCTCTGTGCCTCTGATCACATCCCACCGGTACTAATTACCCCCGTGTACTCCGCAGAGAAACCGTCAAAGAAATAACATGACATTTGGATACCTGGTGTAAGATTCACACCGATAATTGGGACGCAACAGCAGGGGCGGTCCAGCCAGTTGATGAAACGGCTTTAGATAACAAAGTGGGGCTCTTCTGTGACCAAAAACATGACCCCAGGAGGAGAGCTCTGAGGGGTGTTAGGAGTGTATAACAAAGAACATGGGTATTTTTAAGTTTGGGACAATTATGTGAGGAGATGTGAATTCAAAGGGATTTCGCCAAAGTTGCTCCTGATATTCTTGGCCGGGCATTTTGTGTTTGATCCATAGTCCACAGATTTACAGTTGTTTTTATCTTCAAAGAGGATCTGTCTGACACTGGCTGGAATAGGCTTGGATCACAGTGCTGCAAAGATGGGCTCTATGGCTATTGTTGGGAATAAACCATTTTATATAGAGTTGAGACATTGTGGTGGATTAACGATTGAAATTTCAAAAAGCTAGATTTGTTTATTTTATATTTTGATTTCGACTTTTTTATTTGCAGAGATCTCCAGGTCCTTGCCATTTTTCTAAATATTGATTAATTTCCTTCCAACCATATCTTTGACTACTTTGGCTGCATGATTTCAGTCACTGTTTGGGGCAGTTTATTAATAATTGTGAATCACTCAAAGTTGGAATGTACTGCAGTTAATACTTAAGTAACAATGGCAGATGGAGATGAAAATGATTTTGAAATTTTCTGTGTGTAACTTGATGTTCTGTAATGATGTTGTAAGATCAAATTTCACCACATACTATATAGCTATTGATTGTAAATGGCTGTTTAGTATTTAACTGACTTTATGGCAGTTGTTAAGTCATTTCCTGCAGCAGTGGTTTATGTAATAACAGATTATGATACTTCCTTCCTTTATGTTTATGATCTGCACTTCTTCATTCATGTGCCCCTTGGCTTATGTTAAAACAATACAACATCAGAATAGACCCTTTAAAACGTTTGTCAGATGGAATGTTCAAAATTCCGGAACGGAGGTGACTGGAGCAAAAGTGAGTTAACTTTACAAAAAAAGTAGTGTTTGTGGTGAGAGATAGAATAATTCTGAGCATACAATGAAAAAACTATGGTGGTCATCAACTTTTCTATAAGGACTTGTCCAGTAAAACCTAAAACGCCAAAGGTCTAACTGTATACTATAATGCACAGTAAATAAACATACATACAAGATACATTCACTAATGTTTCATAACCAGGCTCTGACATCACCTACATGTAGCAGAGTGGTTGGCATTTGTCAAAACTATCTTAATTTGCAATATTATATGTGGCTAATTCTAATTTCTCCATTGAAAATGTATTACGGTCTTGCCTCCAGTTTCTTCCATTCCAGAATTTAGAACTTTCCGTTTAAAAACTTTCAAAGGGCCATATTTGCATAACTGGTCTACTGACAATCTTGGATAAAGCTTTTTCTGATAATACCTGTGGAATAAGTACATTCATTTGACATATATTTCGACCATTTATGAGGCAAAGAGCCACTCTTTCCAAACTAAGCCAGTTCCAACCAAAGCCTTGATAAATGGAGAGATTGAATCCAGAATATCCAAAAATCTGCAAACTAGAAGACAGAAGGCTTGCTGTGGTGAACCCATAAGGGAGCAACTGTGACGGAAGTTTATGAAGCAATTGTCCAATCACAACGAAATGTTATGATTGTGTACAAAATAATAATTGGGTGAACACAAAGCCGCTCTAATCTTATCAAAATATCAAATTATGGTATGTCTGCTACGAATTAGAAGAAAAAAGCACTCCAACACAATATGAGGTCTGTCCAATTGCAGTCAGAAGCATAGTCACATGGAACATATTCCCAGGCTGTCACACACAAGTTAAAATGCGAAGGCACCACTTTATTTTTTGTCTCCTCTTCACAATGGGTTGTTGTATGAGCTTAGTTAGACAGTTGCCAACACAACATATCTCATTGGTCACGGCCATTAAGACTAGCACTAAACCCAGGTCTACTGAAACTCACTTGTGTGCATCGGGGAGCCAGCGAAAGAGCCACTGGATGATTTACTGAGACGTAAAGTGAGAAAGACAACGACAATAATGAAATAATCCAAAGTGTGACATGTAGTAAGTTGTGGTCAGACAGGGCTATCATTTCACGGAGGACACGTATGACACATGTCCTAAATCCTCTGGACGCATGTGGACAAGTGGAACTATATCATCAAATCCCCGAATACCAGCGTCTGACATGTCTACAGTGAAGAGATAGAAAGAGGTTAACAATGGTTTAGTGTCATCTCCTGTCACCGTGGAGCACGGGAAAATGACAGCAACAGACATGTACAGGCACATCCAACGGGAAAGGCCATATTTATTACAACCATAAAGTAGCGTACAAATTGGGCCGTGTAAAATTAACCCCATGTTAGGACAACTGTTTCAAACTGTCATATAAACTGTCAAATGTAACTGATTCTATCAAGACACAAAACAACTATTTCAAGGTTTTCAAGTTTTAAAATCACTGAACCAGGTTTACGTAGAAAAAATTTATACAACAAATAAATTAAATGAATTACATTGTCTTTAAAAATATGTTTTAAATTATTTAAAATTAAATTCATTTTCTTTAATATATTTTGTGTTGTTTTTTTTTTGTTTGGTTTGGACAAGGCAGTAAATGGGTAGAAATCTATTCGAACTCATGACACTGGGGCAAGCTGTGTAAGCTCTGCATATGTGCCGCAAACATACCCAGTAAGCTAAACACACCACAATTTATACACTAGCTACTACTTTAAAGGTTCAAAAACTTAAACTAGCTAACAGAGAATGCAATGCTAGGACTGATTATATAAAAGTTTGTAAATGTCTAAAAAAATAATCAAATATTGCAGCTTTACCTTTTGCACAGTACAACTAAATAATGTATTCATTCAATTGTATCTAATAATATTACATATTACTGATTTACAGGACACTCAAAGATGCTTTACAATTACATTCATTCAGTCCATACACTGGCGGTGGTAAGCTACTTATGTAGCCACGGCTGCCCTGGGGCAGTCTGAATGAAGAGTTGCGCACAGTTTGTCCCTACGGCTCCTCCGACCACCATCAAACACCAGTCACACAACCACATTCATTCATAGGCGATGTGGGTTAAGTGTCTTGCCTAGGGACACGACAGTATGCGCTCGGACGGGGACTCGAACTGCCGACTCTCTGGTTGCAGGGCGCCTCTGCTGCCCCATATACACAATGCACCTTTCTCATGCCTTGGTTGCTGTGCTTGTGATGGTCTGATTCTGTTCCCTCTTCTTTGCCCCTCCCGACACACATCCTGTTGAGTCCAGCCCCCTAATACCACCATAGTCTCATTTACCAGGTGACAAGTCCAAAGTCAGAGGTTAAATGCTAACTCTCTGGACATGGGCCTGACAAACAGGATTTAATGCAGCAGGTCCCTGAAGGGCCATCCTTCCCTGAGCCAAGACTGTTTCACTGGAAGCATCTCTTTCCATTTGAGCCTCATAAAAACCCAACAGGGCGACGAGGTGAAGGGAACCAGGTGAAGGCCGCTGCATCTGCACAACTTTCCAGTTCAACCTGAGTTAGGACGCTGATCTCACCCACTTTACTATCCCCTTGATTAATCTCTCTGTCGATGGGAAGTCCAAATATTCTGCCGTGGATTTGAAAATGCAACCAAGCAGTGTACGAGCTGATTGCACATAAAGTCAAGGAGTTGGTAATGGAGAAGTTGTGTGTTTGTGGACTGTCCGAGGAAGGGTTGTGGGTCAAGAAACTTTGACGAATGCTTTGTCCTTTAGTGTTTGTCAATTCACCACTAGAGCCATGTCCTTAATCCAGATCATAGTAAACAGCCCTTAGTGTCAATATCTTATTTTGTTGTTGTCCAGTGAAAATGTGTATTTCTTTGGAGATGTCTTTAAGCAGATGGAAATGTCACGGAGAGATTTAATCTGACTAAGACACATGCTTTGATTGAACCCCAGATTAGGATTGCGGCCTAGTATATTCAATAATTATTCTAGTTGAATTAAATGTATCCTCTTAACACGAAAACATACGCTGGCTGAACATCTGCAGGATCACTGCTTTTAATCTGTCCAAAAAATTATTAAGCAGCTTTTCATCACATGCAAGTACACAAGATACGCTTTACAGGGCAAAAATGCTATTCTTGTAAAGTTGAACCTGATGATTTCTGAGAGACACTATAATTATATTACACCGTCATTGGGAACAACTGATTAAATTCATCCAAAAGCAGGTCATCTCCTTTTTTTCCCCAGCTGTCAAACGGACAATGGCCTGGACCTATCTCCTAGCTCCGCCTTGCCTCACTGTCCAATATCAAACATTTATTGTAGTCTTGCTTTTTGTCTCACAGACAGGCCAGCCCCTGAGCTTGTTTGCTAATTGATGGTAGCGGCTATCACATTAATTGTCCAGACCCCTTCATTTGTAGGTATGGACACATGTTGTGCAGCCCCTCTTCCTGTAGTAAAACCCAGCCTATCCTAAGCCCCATTGTTCTTTTTATCTGGGACTATTTAAAAAAATCTACGGTGGTAATCTCCCCCTGCCCCCAACCCCAACACATAAAGATGCATGTAAAAGGATACTTATTATAACAATGGTTACTTTAGCTTACATTGTCTGACAAGTGTTGACAAAGAGAGAATCCGCTTTGCTGGACATAAGGTTATATACTCAATACTACCTGGACCCCTCCCCCGAAAAGGAGATCGGTATGTGGGCTGCATTGTATCTTCTTCCTCAGATGTTATCAGGACAGCGGAGGACTGTTAGTGTCTTATCACAGTGAAAATTACACACTAATTCTCACTGTGACAGGAAGCACAAGCGTTTGTGTCCATGGTTTAATAAAGTGCTTAAAAAGCCTTTTAAAAGCAATAAAGCTATGAAAAAAGAATGGAAAGATGAAAAAAGCATATGTTTGAAAGTCATTAAGAGGCCTGAGCCCGCAGCAGACTTGATTTACACCCTGCAGTAAGACGCTGGTGGGGGAATAATGGATTCATTTTTAAAGGGATTTATTTCCTCTCTTCTTTCTGCTATTAAAACACATCTCCATCTGGTCCAGTGTGAAGTAGGACAGAGCCCAAGTACAGAGTGTTATCTTATCTAAGCACGGGCTTAATGTCTGCATCAACGCTGCGCCGCCAACAAGTGGTTCATTAAAAATGGTGGGTATTATAAATTCACACAAAGTTGACAATGAACAGACGTAGATATAAACTGGTTAAAAAATATATAAATAAGAATTTGAAAATGTATGCATTTTGCACAATTCTAAGATTATTATTATTATTATTATTATTATTTTTTTTTCAGTTGATTTCGTTTTTATTTTTTTTCAAACACAATCCATATAAAACATGCAAATACATAAACATATATAAAACTTAAACATTCAATTGAATTTACACATTTAAAAATAATCATATCCATTTTTACAGAATAAATCTGTGGCAATCTTAATAAATGCCCTCAGAGGCAGAAGCAGCGTAGTCTAACGTCAATTTCAAAATGTGCTTTTATGAAGGTCTATGGGCAGTTACTGAAAATTTTGGTGGCAGTGTATGTACATAAATATTCTGCTTTTTGTTATTCGTCACACTCATAACTATTCACTCATCTGCATTACATATATAGATCCAGAGTACCTTAAAGCTAGTCTACATGTTAGACGTTATAACTAACAATCATACAACATTACCTTAACATACAATAAGTTCTTTATGAATGGATATCGATGCATGTAACAGTTTACAAACACATGCCAGCTGCAGGTTCCAGCATGTCATGACAACAATCAATTTCACTACATATAACTCACCCAGACACAAAACCTTGTTAATTCACTATTCCATCTCCGTGAACTATCAAAGCGACAACACAGTGTCCTGTTTGTCCATCACTCTCATGGCACTGACCCAGTCATTCAGCCTCATATATATAATTCATGAAAGTCCTCTGGCTGTGCACTCACACCACTGCCAACCCCTATAAAGGAGTTCAGGGGTGTAAAGCTGTCCGGTGCCAATATGGTGTCATGCTCAGAATCACAATGGCTTGGTCCGGTTCACATCCATCACTTGTGCGAAGCGAGGACTGCCATGATATTACCCAAATGTTATGAAAACTTTTAACCTGGCGTGGCCATAAATTTAGGCAGAATGACCCAAGATGGCGGTTTGAGGGAGAATGCATGGGCGGATGTAGCTACAATGTAATTACGCGCTTGAAGAGGAAGCGTGGACAGGCATGTAGCTATCAAGTGATCAGATAAAAAGGAATGTATCAATGGGTAACGAGTAACTAAACTGTACCATTAACTATTAAAAAGTGAGAAGATTTTTGAAGATTGTATTTCCTGTGCCATGTATTTTAGAAATATTGTATTTTCTGTTTTAAATTATACTTACATTATATTCAAGCAGTTACTCAGTACTGTATTTTTTACCCCTTTACCCGGACTGGATGACTACTTTTACATAAACAATACTCTACTTAAGTACATATTTTGGTTTATCACCCCTTCTACTGGTAAGCTGTGTTAGGGAGGTGCATTTGTTTTTTTGGGAGTTTTGGAAAAGCTGGGTGGAGTCAAATGAATGCCTCCTGTTTCCCGCAACAGGTAATAGTCGTAATGGTCCATAGGCCCTCAGGCAACACAGTCAAACGCTGTCAGCAGAAAGAAGAGATGAGGGATTTAGTAATCCTCTGGGCTTTGCAAAAGATGAGCAAAGGGTCTTTATGAATTAAAAGAAGACTGGAGAAGTGTATGTATTATTCATTGGGTATGTCAGACCAACCTGGCTGTGGGAGTGTTCGTAGAGCGCTAACATCTGTAGTTAAACACATGCAGGCTGCAGTGTGACATGTTTGTAGTCTTGTCTACAGTCTTGGCCTACAGTGATCCACTTCAAACGCTCCATCCTCTCCCAGTTTCAGCTGCAGCGACTGATAGCCTCTACGCCTTGACCTGCTCATTCCTTTTTTGCACTTTTTGTTAAGCATTTTCACTGACCGCACAGTTTGCCAGATCAGGTAAAATCTACATGAAATACAAACAAAACATCTGGCAACTGCTTTTTATACATTATAATCTGATTACTTTTATATAGTTGTTTTGGATTTCAGAACAAAGCAAATAAATAAATCAACATTTCTCCAAATTGTCTGGTTAGAAAATGCAGGAGGATAATAGATTGAGATGACCACATTTTGAGGTAGGTTAGAATTGTTATATGTTATTTAAATTATTCGTTTGCACCATATAAGAGAATTGTTTACTAAGCTTAATGAAAACACAGGTGCATCAGACTACGTAGCGAAGATTAGCTGCAGAAGCCAGATCAGCTAATTCTTTTTTCTGGCCACAGAGGTGTGATTTCCAGGAAGAAGGAACAAATAGACTGTATATCTGAATGCTATTGGAGAAAACACACAGCATCCAGGCCAATTCTAAATCACTTAATCTGAGAGAAAATACTTTGTAGTAAAGTTGCTGTAAAAGATATTGTGTAAATGTGAGAGATTGCAAAAAGTTTACATTCTGGTCTGAATGGCAGGGCTAAGGCTACAGCTCAATGTGTCCCATGTTAAATAGCAAATAACAGAATGTATAAATGAATGATGTAACAAATCAGGTGTGAAAACGTATTCATGGAAACAAAACAGTTATGGTGTTCATCATAATTTAGTTTCAGTAACTAGATGTGGAATCTAAACTATGATGAAGTACTAACTTAACGCTACACCTTTCATTGTTGTTCACTGTTGCTTTGTTCTAGCCCCAGCACTTTCAGTTCTCTCTAAGATCCCTCTATGTATTAGCATCTTCAGGCTTGCGTGCTTGCTAATGATGAGATTTGATCTCCCATGCTGGATGATCCTTACCTGATTCTTAAGCAGGTTACCCTTGAGTCTTAAGAGCAAAGGACACTGCTTAATTTTTGCCAGCCATAAACTTCAGCAAAGTTTCCATCAAACTAAGTTATAATTATTACATAATTGTACAGGTTCATGGACAGGGTGATATTATCTAAAAAAATATTTCCTTTTTTATATTGGTATTGTGTATTTAGTGCTAACACATGTATTCAAATTTGAATACATAATAAAAAATAAAAATATTGCAAAGTGAGACTAATAAATAAATGTATTTTGCCTGATATTGTATATTGTGCTTATGTTTGTCTTCCTGCCTCGGGACTACAGATGAAAATGTCTATCTAATATAATCTGTCTCATTTACAGTCTGTACACAAGTGTAACATTGTTCATTAATGTTCACTGTCCTGAATAAAAAAAATAAAAATACATTAATAAGGTTTCCTATATGGAACAGTATATTGCCCAACACTAATGTGTCTCCATAAAGTTATCCAAGGACAAAAGCTGCATCCTGAAAAACAAAATGACTTAATAATTTGCTGTCAAGTCCTCCATAAAAGGTCCAAACAGGTGCACGGGCTCTCCAAGAACTGAGGAGGGTGTGGGGCGCGGCAGTGATAATTGATGGGACATCTGCTGAGCTGCAGGTGTCTGTTACTTCACTCCTCTCATGAGAATTACCACATGACTTCACCCCAAGATGCCACGCTGTTTATGGCAACACGACAGAGCATGTATGCATAAAAGAGTCAACTACACTGTATGTTATTAGGTCCAGAGAGAAAATAAGGCATCTGTACTACTCATGGTGTTTATGAGGTGAGGTTTTGAGCATATCTGAACTGAATGGATCAATGCAAATAAAAACAGAATAAATTAACAGACAATGCACAAAACAGACAAAGTTACAGAATTTTTTTAAAAAAAAAAGCTAAAATTGTGCTAAATTATCTTTTTAAAATAAAAGCACAAGAAACATAACTTCCAAAATATCCCAACCATAAATCCATAACATAAATACTCAATACTCAATATCAGGTAGAAGTAAAAGGTATGAGCACAGTAAAACTTTTACTCAACTACTTAAGTAAATGTAATGTTTGGGCCTGTTCTGGTCTTGGATTATCAATGTTAGCGGTTTGAGGAATTCATACCACATCAAACACACAGTATTGTACCTTTATGATGGTTGACAGATTTGACACACCATCCTGTGATGAACTGACTCACATCTCATGCCCAGACAAACAGCTTTTAATGCCCTCATCATGACTTCAGAGGAAAGGCATGGGCAAAACTACCACAAAGCTCTTGCACTGCTGCTTTTGCCCACAGATGAAGAACGAGACATTATTTTTTTGCACATACAGCTGGCGGGGGGACTTTAAAGGACTATTAGATTGTCGTTGTAATTGTTGAAAGATAAGAGAACAGAGAGAGTGGGGGGAGGGGCATTCTCCAAAGGAATACACATTTTGACATTAGTTGAATTTCAATTGATTTTTGTCCCTCCGATGCGATGCAAATGCATAAATGAAGATAAGGAAAAGAATGATTACAACAAAAAACATGGCATCCAGCATGTCTTTGATCGTTATCTCTGGACTATACTGAACCATCACTGACTGGACCCTTTATAGAAGCTGATTACAGGCTGACAGCAGACAGGTACAGCTCAGCCTCCTGGACTCATGCTCCCCACTGTGCCCCCAACTGCTGCTCAGTGCCTGCTGCTCCCAATGGGCTGATCAGTGAACGGGGCAGGGGGGTGATCAATTCTTCTCAGAACAGTCTCATCCAGCATACTAAACTGTCTTGATAGCGTAGACTGGGTCATGTCCACACCTGGCAGATTGAACGTTTTTTTCCCCAAATAGCAGCTAAAGTTTTTTGGTTTCCTTGTAAACTTTAGAAGGACTCTATCTAGATTGTAAAAAAGTCACAAAGTTATTCTAATTTCATTCTATAATTATAATCAAAATAATGTGAGTATTGTATTACAACTTACGCTGACTAAATGTGGTGAGTTAAGCATTAAAAAATAAAGTAAAGTAAAAGGTCCTTAAATGTTTAAGTCAGTATAACTTAAAATTGTAATGAAAACTCACATTGTTGTGTAAACAAATGATACAATGTAGATACAATGTTAGAATAATATCATTCTATATTTTACAAATGAATTCTTTCAGTGTACAGTGTACAGTGGGCGGCAGTGGCGCAGTGGGGTAGGCGCTCGCCCCTCGACCAGAGGGTTGGTGGTTCGAGCCCCCGTCCGAGCGCACACTGCCGTTGTGTCCATGGGCAAGACACATTGCCTATGAATGAATGTGGTTGTGTGATTGGTGTTCGGTGGTGGTCGGAGGCGCAAACTTCCGTCAGTGTGTCCCAGGGCAGCTGTGGCTACATAAGTAGCTTACCATACCTTATCAGGTGTGACCGTGGAGTGAATGAATAATACAAATATGTAAAGTGTCTTTGAGTAGTTGTGAAAAGCGCTATATAAAATTGATGAATTATTATTACAAAAGTTGGTCAGTTTATGTTGTATTTCAAAACCTAATTTGTCCTTTCATCCTGTATCTTTCACAGTTCAAGTGCTCATCTAAACAAAGAAAAAAAAAAAAAAATCCAATTTCTGCATTTATCTGGGCTTGGGACCACCACAAGTTGTTGCCCATAGGTTTTACTCCCCATATTGTGCTTTCAATACAGATATAGACAACTTTGAATTAAGCATGAATTTGCGTGGCCCCGGATGTCACATATATTTTGAAATGCATATAATGGCGACTGACATAGATGAACAGTGTACATTAGAATAAGCTGCTCTGACAACATTTGTTCAGATAGAGCAAAGACAGATTGAATTGCATGGTCTATAGTAGTTATACAATAGACCGTTTAAGACTTTTATCATTACTGGTCAGTGTGGGGTTGAGCAGAGTAAAAGCATAGTTCAGGACCAGTGTAATGAAATTAGCCGACCTACAGTTGAGCTTTGGGGGGGGGGGGAGTGGCAAAGATGTATTGTAGGTGAGTGCTTAAAAGTCCTGGGAGTTACGAGATCTCAATAAAGACCACACATAAATCCAGGTCTAAGGTTTCTATATACTCTGCGATTACTTAGTTGTTTTTGAGGTGTTTGTTTGTTTTGGCTTGACATTTCATACATCGCGAGAAGTGCAAGGAAGTCTTCAAAGGCCCCTCCCACGGCAGCACACTACAAACATTACTACGCCCACTCCACATTTCTAACAAATCACACAATAGTTATCAGACAGAACAAGAAAAGAAGTTTGGCAAGTCTCTGTACTCGTGATGTAGTATGTATAGGCCTTTACTGACACACCACTGTACAATCTCAACTTTTTATACTTTGAAGTGCGTTTGCAAGATGATTTTATGCAGACTGACTTCTTGTTATGGTGATTAAATATATCCCCACTGCTAGGCATCAATTACTGGGCAGTGGGGTCTTGGCTTGATGAGGGGGCTAAGGAGGGGTCTGGTTCTTTGGCTGCAGTCCTGGCTTGGATGTGAGAGATTCAGGTCTAGAGAGAGTCTCCAGCCCAGCTCCAGAGCAGCGCTGCAGGGCATGGCGAAGGGGAAGCCCTGGCTGAATGAGCAAACAGCTGCCTCCCTGGATCCAACTTGGGAGAGCCAGAACATAATAGAGAATAGCGAAACAATGCTGCCTTTCCCGTAAATTCCCGTAAATAAAAATGACATCGCAAATAGTGAAAGTGTGAAGCACCAGGTGGTACTTACCCTATCAGTTTTATTTGGCCAAATGACTTAACCTTCCTCCCAGTTAAAATGAAAATAGCAGACGTGCCCCTGGAAGATGAGCAAGAAAACAAAGAACAAAACAAAAGAATTACTGCTATTACAGCTATCAAACAACTATCATTTAGTCCACCCCATCAGCCTGCAAGCTATTTCTATTCATCACTGGATTTGGCTTTTTGGGGAATGTGCCATAACCCTTGACCACTACTTTTAGAACATAGAAAAAAGATTCTTACACGCTCTTTGCTTCAATAAAAACAACTTCAAAAGACAATTTCAGAAATCAGCAGATTTGGTGACAGTGGTCAGTTCTGTCATCACTCTGAACCATCATACGGCCGTTGTGTCCTTAAGCAAGACACTTTGTCCACCTTGCTTGATGTTGATATGTGTTTGTTTGTTAGGCCATAAGGCAGCTGTGGCAACAAGGGTATTGAAAGAGAAATGGCCTTGTAAAGTGCAATATGAATCAAATCTGTTTGTAATATTTTTAACTATTTTTGTAAACACACACATCTGCGTGCAAAAAGACTCCAGACATCAGCACCAAGAAGCAGGAATGGTAGCTATGCATGCCGACCATCTTTAATGGCGCCTTGCCTTTATTTACTGGTCCTGGGGCATGCATCATTTACTCTGAAGGTACTGTTTTTTGTCTACCTGTCACCTGACTCTTCACCACACTGGGATGGGGCACAGGGCTCAGGTGGCAGAAAAAGACACAGAAGCCATCATTCACTGCATGTGGTTGTACACCACAAACAATGGAAAAAGACTCTCCTTAAGAAGTGCTTGTAGATTAGTTTAGAGTACATTTGTGTTATCTTTTGTGACCCTTCATTGCAATGTATCAATGGGTATATTTGGTAGAGGCTTTTCTATGAATTCAAGTGTACAGCTGGAAAACCCTAAATTGAAGTACTGCATTATATTTAGCTATCAAGCTATCAAACTACTACGAAACAATTTAACCATTACTAAAGTTCTAACAAGCTAATCTGGTCTTGATAATGGCAGTATTTAAGGTAATACATTTTAACTGGCTATTTCTTTCCTTGACCAGAGCTATGTTGTATTTTAATACCTAGTGACAAGACTCCTCTCAAGTCTACTCCATACAACAGTGCAACACTTCATCGGACATGTGTGGAGCCTTTTTTTGGACCCAGCCAGCCTTCTCCTGCTCACTCTCTGATCAGGGAAGGGGAGGGTTAAGGGGCGGCTGGCCAGGAGCGATGAAGAATCTTACTAGGATGTAATCCCGTCCAAGTGGCACTGGCTCTTTCTTCTCTCTTGTTAGGGCTCCTTTGTGCGGCTCCAGAGCTGGGGGCCCGGAAGGGAGCAGAGGATGTGCAGTGGATGTGGCAGTAGGGCCCCTGGGAGAGTGGTGGGTGGGGGCAGGCTAAAGTCTACACTGCAAAAAAAAAGATTTGCATTATACAGTTTGATGTAAAAAAAACCAGGGAAGGCATTGTCTAGGTTAGGTACTAAAAGACATACTTGTATAAATCATGTGGCTTAACACCCTGTTTGCTGGCTCAGGTGTGACAATATCACGGCTTTGTTCAGCTGGAGCACAAATGAACCTCAGTTACACACAGCAGTTATAACAAAACACATCAAAGCATCTGAATTTTGACACCCAAGGGACAGATTCTACCAGGCCTTAAGAATGAGTATGAAATCACCTGGGCACAACCAATGTCGAAACCTTTCAACTGATGCTGCTGTAGCTGTTTTCTTCAATATGAACTCTCTACAGGTGGTATTGACGTATGTTGCTTGCTGATATGAGGACAGCACATGATTGACATTAACACTACATAGGCCTGTCATCTGGAAATCATCTAAAAACACTGATGTATGACAAATGACTATGTGTTCCATTAAAATAAACAAACTAGGAGCTAAATCCATATACATGCATTCTTTCCCATCTCCATCTCAGTGCACATCTGTCTTCTCAAACACAACATGGTATGGAGGACCACATGCATCGCTCCCGCTTTGAAAATGAGTGGCTTATGTATCCATAGCGATACATGTGTATATATCTTTTTTATTGAAGCCTGTTTGTATGACAGCGGTGTCACTGGACCATCTGTGCCTCCGCAGCGTGATAGCACCGGTGTGTCTGTTCTTCTGAAGTGGAGCTGCATATGTTAAAATGACAGTAAAAGGGTGGGGACAGGGGCTCCAAAAGAATGTGGCCCATGTATTGTTTGTAAAAATAAACCATCTGGACAAAGACATTTGAGCAGAATTTATATTAAACAGCTGCAAAAGCAAGCTCCTGTGTGTGGACCGGTGATGCAACAAGACCACAACACAAGTCCAACTGTGATCATCTGCCCTGATCAGGAAATCAGGAAATCAAGGAAAAAGTCCTACACCTAACAAAGCAAAGATATAACAGCCTCAGTACTTTTGTAAAATATAGAAAGGAGTGAAGGCAAATTCATATGGTGTTAGTTGTATGTCAAATAGGAAGCTTTTTTTAATGGCACCTATTTTTAGCCAGTCTAAATATTTGGGACAGACAATCTTATCATTCTGTATACGTAACCACTGCATTTGCTAGATTTTTCCCACTGTTGGTCACCTTCTGGTTAACTAAATGTATGTCACTACTTACTCTCACAAGTCTTTAGCAGAAACCTACAGGTGTGCATTGGAGCACATCAATAACTGAAGTGAGACAGTCGCCCAGTTGCTGGCACATCACAAGGAGCAGATGTGAAGGGCCAAGAAGCCTGCCTCATGCAACTGACCATCTGGCCAAGCTAAATATTGCCTCAGTGCACCCCCATTCTATTTGCCTTTGGCGCTGTTGTATTGTCCACGGTCACACATAGGTAGACTCCAATCACAGTGGAGCGGGAGGGGGATTTATGGAGGTGCCATCAGGGTGATTAGTTCCACTGGTAAACAATGGCCTAGCCTTGTTGTGTTTGACTCGGTGGCTCTACAGCAGCCGTCAATGGCACACAGCAGAACAGCCTACTACCACTCAATGGTGTCTGACTGTCTCTCTGCTAAAGTAACATCAAACAAACACTGCAAACAAAGGGGGGCTAAACACAGACACAGAATCAAAGGGTCCTGGTCTGCACAGAGGGGCAACACTTCAATGGCCAAGGACAGCATTGCTGGACATAAGCAAGTTTAAGAATAGGACCAGCTGTTCGACTAAATCTAGGTAAATAAAGTATGAGTTGGACAAATATGAACAAAGCTAATTAACCCAAATGGTTCTATGGTGCAGATACACGATATTCATATAGAAGACTTTAGCTTGAATGCCTGCTGTCAGTGAGTGGGTAAGAATCAATGGCTGAATGTCAAAAGATAGCTACTCTGATGTATTTAAGTGTAAAAAGAATGTGTTCCAATCAATAGGGGAAGAATTGAATGTTTTTAAATCATTGTAGATAATGGGATTTTAACATGGATAGAGAAAGAATAGACATGTACATGTATATATACATACATACATGTAGATGGACAAATGTAGTCTTGTCTGCACTATATTAGACTTTGGAAAACGCCGTTCATAGCTACTGTATTTTGTGCCTGTTCAAGGCCAGCCTCCAGACCAGGATCCATGCTTACAGTACCATCTGAAGACTAAAAATGCATCCGTCATTAGTCTCACCTTGGTCTGCTTGCATCACAGACCAGGCATTCCATGTCCTCCTCTAATCATCCAAGCACCAATATCCTGCAATTAGTATAGTTTCCACACTGTGCCCCGAGGAGCTGCTCCAGCCTGGGAAATGGGATCCAGTCCCTTCCTAAGCCTCAGCTTTGGTGCTTTAGAGCATGGCACGCTCACACAGTCAGCTCAGCCTGCGAGCCATGATGTGGTTGTTATCTTATGTTTGCATGGGAACCACATGTAGGCATTATTTTAATATATACTACTACACTTTGTTACTTAACATGTGGTGGGCTGCAGACTAGACAGCTATGTAATAACTACAGTGTGTAAAGTATCCCTGAGCAAGATGCTAAATATGTGTGTAAAATCTATCAAATGGAAAATCAACAGGCTGCCCTCTATGATGTGGTTAATAATCATTTTATAGGGGATAAAACGCAGGTAATATTCCAACATGTTAGCATTAGACAAAGAACATGTGGCTTGTCTACATATAGCAAGGTCAGTCAGAGTTTGCCTACACAGGACTTCTTTTGTTGGTGGCCACTGGATTCAGATCATATTAACTTCAAATAGCACACAGGCACTGCTTACACTTGTGTGTATGATAGGTCCATGCATCACCCAGTCTCTGCTCATCCAATCAAACACAACTAATAATAGCTGCAGAATAATGCTTGCTAGAATGTGCTTTTAATTGGTTTATAAATTCTGGCAGTTATGTGGTGGAATTCCCCTCCAGGAGTCACCTTCACTAATCTCCTTCAAGCTAAATTGAATCAAACAGGTCCGTGTCATGGAGTCAATGCTGTCGTGAGAGGCCTTTGGACAGCATGAGCCCGCTTCTGTGTGTGTCACATATATGTGTATGGCAGTCTTAACAGAAGATGAGTGTCCCGCAGCCTGTCAGATCATGTGAATACGTCAGGCCAATTGGATTAGCAGATTATCGCAAGATGTGCCCTATGAACTTTGGAAGGCTCTCAGACAGTGATGTACAGAGCTGACATTGGGCAGGCTGTCGCTCATACACACACAGGAATGAGGTAAACGACTTACCTTTCCCTGCCTGGAAGGGCATAGATAAACAGGACACTATAACTTAATGTTCCTGCTTCAGGAGGATTACAAGTATGAAGGAGATTAGCCCATCCAGCAGAACAATAAGCAGGGTTAAACCCTAGCATTTTCAAGTGCCAACCTCCTGCACTTATCTTCAGTCATATGGTGGTATTAGAAAAAAAAGATAAAAACTGAAACATGGAATCAATTAAAGAAATTGAGACACGTACCAAAAGGCTTTCACCGATCCCCTGTTTTATTGTGACAATCCTGTGAATACATTTCACAAGAGTGATAATAAAAGAAGAACTCTGGCCACTGGTATCAACAAACGTAATACACTCTAAGAAATTAACTCTGGCTGTTGTTGATGTTTAATTACATTTTTGCTTCTTAAATAAGTAAAAGTATTGATTTATGATTATAAAAATGTAAGTAACATTTTTGAATTTAGTAATGTGATCTAAATACTATTATGTAATACTTTGATGTAAATCCAGTGAATAGACTGATGCAAACATAATGTATTTCTTTTAGAACTGATACAAATGTCCTAATGTTTGTCACAGTCAATTTGTATCAAATGCAATGTTTGGCAGGAGTAAATAAAGCCCCACTGTGAATTTGAGAGATTATTGCAGCAGTGGCGCAGTAAGTAAGAGTTCACCCTGCACCCAGAGGGTCACTGTTTTTCTATTTAAATCCAACCGATCATTTCTGAGTGTAACAGATAGCAAAATGATCTATACATGTGTATTTTATCATAAAGTTTTATTAAATTACTTTGATTTATTACTTTTATATTCTGTAGATTGAATACTTGTTCACAGTCTGTCAGGTTCCTGTTGAACATGTTTTTCATTTATCACTTTAGTATTCACTGAGTGAAGCTGGGCTCACCACGACACGCATGGCTACTTGTGGTCAGCAGTCACTTCCCCAGGAGAATACATCAGATCAGTGTTGGCCTAATGACTGCAAACATTTGGTCCACGTCAGAAAGTGTTTTGCCGGTGGCCCGTGCTGTACCCGATGACCCAAAGATCACCCCTGCCACTCCATCATGTATTTCATTTCCCATGTCTTTGGCTGACTTACAAATACATGTTCTATACACATGTTGCTGTCATTGTTCTTAATTCGTTACACAGCTCACATGTCCAGGTCGGCCAGTAGCCGTCATTGAAACAAGCAGAAAGACAGCACTGCTGTTGCCAAAAGCCTTTGAACAAAATTACTTCCTCTGACACGCCACAGCTCTAATTATGTGTTGAGAACATAAAGCAGGTTCAACAATTTGTAGTGGGAAATCATATTTCCACTGAAAGGGCTGAAGACATAACCACTGATTTTTAAGAGGGATGTCATAATTATTTTTCCTCAGCAGGCCAGAGATCGGGTTTCAGCTAATGGCTGTGGAGCTGAAAGCACTAATTAGGTTTTGTATTGGACTGACACTGGCAAAGAAAGAGAAGGTGCCACAATAAATAAGTTCTCACCGTGAAACTCAAAGCCTGTAATTTGAGTCCATGCTCCTGTATTAGGTTGTGGGAATTATAAACGTCTCAAAACAAAATGCACATAAGTAATTGTGTGGTGTCTCAGCAATACTTTGGGAATGCAGAGAGGCTCTGACAAGTATGATTACTGGGATAAGCCAGTATCAAAACCTCACTGTGGGCTGCTGTATGGAATGAAAAACAAAGGACTGTTTACTTATCTGTGGTCTTGACTATAGTGTTGTAAAATGTAAAATGATAACACTATAACTCAAAACTTAATAACTTTAATATATTAAATCAACATATTCTGACTTAGATAGTGATTCCTTAAAGAAATGAAATAAGTAAAGATGGATAGTTCATACTTGTCCAAACATGTCATAAATCACTGAGTCACTTGCAAGTAAATGTTGTTTTTCTTCTTCTTGCCTGACATAAAAAGCTATAAAATTATATAAACACAGGCTGTTACCTTTTTCAGTCTTGCATGAGCAAACAAAAAGGTCTGGCGACCTCAGTGCATGACCTCTGCTGCCTGGAATTTTCCATCTCTTCTTTAAAAGAACATAACAATTAGTCGGCAAATCATGTGACCTTTTGATTCATGGCTATTGAATGGAGGCAGCACATAGGCACATACATAAAGTCACACAACAACCTGAGGAGCTTGCATAGAGATGTATGCATGCAGTGCAGCCAGGTGCACCGGCTGCCTGTCATCTTGTGAGCCTCACTTCATAGTCATTAGGATGAAGGAGGTAGTTCTTATGTCCATCGCTGCTCGGGGTCTTAGCATCACACACATGCACACAGCCAAGTGGCACTTCTCTGTACACACACACATACACACACTTACAAACAGCACACGGCAGCTTATGTCCCTTATGCATTAGTCTCTCCTCTGGCTTCAGGAGCAGAGCAGCTGGGCAGGCCCGGGACACCTGACGGCTGCCAGCTCGGACACTGCCACAACCTGAACTAACATCTCTCAACAGAGGAACCTAAGTGCCCAAGGCAAGGATCTCTCTGAACATCAGGAAGTGGAGGTAGTAATAACCAAACAAAAGCAATATTATAGGGTTTGTGCAAAACATACCAATAACAAATTCATATGTGACCAGATTTTGAATGTGGACTATTATAACAATAACATTTGAACAGTTTTCAGTCAGTTAACCAAAATAGCAAGTAATGTAATGTAATCACATCTTGATCTATATGGTATGGAATAATTGAAATATCACAGCAACAACTGAAAAACACATCCCATATACTACCCTATCTGTGACTGCTGCATACTTTTCACTCTTTAAACACACACCGGGCAAAAGATCTGATATAAGTCATAGTATGTACAAACCCATACCCAGACACAAACTCGCCTTGCCTCTGCCTCTCCCTGGCCCTGTCATTCATTAGTTTACAAAAGCCGAGAGAGGCAGACATGAGGTCACTGTGGTGCTTTGAAGCCCCAAACACACAGACAGTGTATTAGAAGGTAGAGAGCATCTGACTAGAACCCAGACAGAATACTTATTAACCAGTCAATGAGTGCCACTATTGTGTCTGTCCTCACCTCCCAGTTTAGGAAGTGCTACAGAGAACAAGACGCTGGGTGTGTGAAGGGGCAAGCAGGTCAAAACCTTTCCTGGCCCTATAATCTCACCACTGGGAAAACACACACTGGATTATGAATGCATGCTGCAAAATATACAGTATTATTGTAAGTTCAGCAGACAAAATTTTACCAATTAGCGTAAATTTGACTAAATGAAAGTTGTTAAAAAGTGTTGCGTTTAGTAACCATTTAGTTTAAGATTAGTCATGATTAAGCCCTGGGTGAGTTCTGGTTAAGATTGAGTTTAGCCTTGTTTTAATCTTTGAAAATTTTTAACTCCACCAGTAAACTGTAGATTATCCATCCATCCATCCATCCATCCATCCATTTTCTTCCGCTTGTCCAAAACCGGGTCATGGATGCAGCAGTCTAAGCAGGGAACTCTTGCCTTTGACCACCGCCCGATCCACATTGCACCAGCCCTTTACGGTACCTCCCGCGGGTGGTGGGTCCACGGGAGGGCCTGACAGCGTGTGCTCGGGCGGGGACTCAAACCACCGACCCTCCGGTTGAAGGGCGAGCATCTACCCACTGCACTGTAGATTATCTGTATGTCAAAAAGGATTTAAATGTTGTCAGTCCTATTATCCAACACAGTGATCACATATCTCATTTCTAATATCACTCAGGCCTAAATGTAAACAATACAAACACTATGACAACACAAACGATATGTGTAAACCTGGCAGGGTTGGTTGCTGAGTCAGTGTTGAGGAGTTGCTGGTGTGTGAAATGAGAGGACATTCATTTCCTCTGGCTGGTTCTCCCCGGGACGCACCAGAGGAGGGACCATGTCTCCCCCGCAGGAGTACCACCTTGTCATATCACTGAGTCAGGCAAACAGGAAAGATGTTAACCACTGTGAGAAAAAGACACCAAGATGAAAGGGATCCCGTTTTGTATGTGCAGAAAACATGTGCTGGAGCAGTTACTATAGAATGTGTAAGTGAAAAAAATGACTTCAAAACAAAAACAAAGTGATTCTGTTGCTGGATTTCAGGTTCTAGAATGTGATTATGTCAGTCCCTCAGATGGGGGGCAGGAGCCAGAATTTAGAAAGGAATATCTCCCCCAAAAAATCCACAAATATTACTTCCCATCTATCCAACCACACACAAAATCTGCAGATTGACAATATCTGTTTTCCCACCCCCCACCTCCCATTACCATGTTGTGATGTCACCTACAACCCAGCAATTGATGAAAAGATTTTGGTTGCCATTTTCCAAAACCATCTTGTTGATTCATGCAGTAGTAGTAGCTTGCCTGGCTATTGAAAATGTATTATGGCATGGTTGACTTAAACATATTGACATAGTTACATAAAGGAATACATATGATATCTATCGAGGTGGGGCTACTCTTCCTTAATCATGATAAAATAAAGACCATCATTTTAAAGTTACTTGTGTATTTTATGACATACTTACATAGTGTTGCTTTGCTCATGTTAAAAAAATATGTATCCATCCACAATGCAACTTTACACACACTTTTAGTTTGCATTTATACTTCAACTGTTCCTGTATTATGATATGATCTTGCTACTATTCTATGTACTTGTAATTTTAAGAATTTCTTTTGTGTTTGTGTGCTCTCCTAAAGTAAAGCATCCCCATGTGTCATCAGAGTGAGTGAACAGAGACAAAGGTGTGACAGAGGCAGAGATTGATGCCAGGACGGTGAAGTGTGGAGGAGCGTGACAGTGAAGCAGACGGACACAGGCCGAGATTGGGATGAGCCGCTCAGATGCTGTCACTCACCTGGGACCTCACCTGGTAACTTCTCCGTCACCTCAAGCCATCACCTTGTCGCCCCCGTGTCCGTGGCACCCCGTCACCTATCCCCTTAGCAACCCGGACTGTCAGGCCGTTGTCATGCTACCGACTTGACCCCTGATCTTTTGTTTCTTTCATACACACTACTTGGGAACACGGAGCCAGAGCGCAGGAGGGGGCAGTTGTGTCCGGACATGCCTATCACCCTAGATCACAAGCTGCAGACATAAATGCTACAGGGGCCATAGATTTATGAGGGGATATAATAACATGGCTAGTTGAGTTACTCACACAGGCGCTACCGTGTCTGCTCACATAGGCACACATGCAAATACCATTAAAAGTTGATTCTTATGGGGGAAAGTTATAATTTTGCTTGTTTGACCAAATGAGAGGAATACATAATGTGACCCAAAATTACTCAGTGTTGCAGCACATCCTGTTGATGTCAAAAGGGTCGATATTGAACATAATAGATTGAACACAAGATTTCAATTTATATAGAAATTTTCAGGAGCCGTAAAGCACTTTCCAACTTAACAGTCACACACCGGGTCAGACTGACAGAGATGTGGCAGCCATACCATGCCATCTGCTTCTCCAACTACACCCCAGTTATATACATTCATACATGCCCAATGACACAGTGACATTATACATTGGTTGAATTGGGAATAAAACCACCAACCACCCAGTCATTGGACAACTTGCCCAACCACCAGAGCCAGTGCAGCCCCTGATAGATCTTGATAGCTGGATATTTTATACACAACGACTCCATACTGTATTGGTGAGTTATTTTGGTCTGTGTAAATTCTGTGCTCTTATGAAGTTGAATGCATGAGAGACCACAGTGGCAGCCGCACTAGAAGCGAGTTTAGAAAAGAGGTCAAAAAGCTGTAAAGTAGCCTGTTTAAATATTACTGAGGTGTTATTGAACAGGAAATAAACTCTAAACTGTGCTGCAGAGGTCCACAGTACAGAACTATCATTGTATTAGTCTGAGTTAGACAAATTATATGTCAGCTCAGTCTTCCCAATGGATCTGTGTAACTTTGTGTGACTAAAGCAGAGATTACAGAAGTGTGGTGATTCTAAAAAAAGTACAGTCATATTTTCATAAACCTGTGCAAGCTTTTTTATGAAGAGGCAGTGGCTCGGGAGGTTAGAGTACGCATGGGCAAGACTCTTCACTCGCCTTGCCTGGATATGTAATTTGAGCATATGGTTGCCACCGGTCTGCCCCATGGCAGCTGTGGCTACAGGTCAGCAGCAGTGTGTGAAATGAAATTTTTAAAAAAGACTTAATTGAATGTACTTTTGAGTGATTAAGCTATCATTGTGAGTATACATGTGAACATACATGTGAATACTAGAAAACTCAAAAAGATATTAGATGTTAGATATTGATACAAATATGTCAAAAGTATATGTTCTTTCGCAATACTAGAGTGCATCGTTACATAATTCTATGAAGCCAGTTGTAAAAATAGATTAGATTAAATGTATTACTCAGTCTCAGTTGTTGCACTGAGCCAAAGGAGGGCTCACGACAAACGCCACACATGTCCGATCAGACGCCACGCAACATTACCCATAATCCCCTCGACAAATACATGCATCTGATACCATAACAACCACACTCTCAACTAACACTTATTAAGCACCGCACCATAATTACAAAGTGAACCAGGGCCCAGTAAGTTTGGAAGGACTCACCACCCTCCCACCATTACCCAACCATGCACCCCTCTTCACATGCTCCCACACTGATATTTAACAAAACATTAATCTTCTTGCCACTGCCTTCCAAAAGAATACTTGGTGATGTAGCTGGAGCGCCAAGACTGGGGTAATAGTAATTCCATTGTCCCGGGCCTTTATTTATGCCCAGGCTCTAACCAGGCAGATGAGGTAAGTCTCCTTTTTCATGTTATTATTCAGAAGTGGTGATACATAAAGCCAGATTACACAAATGTCTCTCTGTTTCACAGCGCCAAACGTTTTTATACCCCTCCCTCCTTC
>JAVQKC010040810.1:0-10127 GCA_036025475.1 Philypnodon macrostomus
CCTGGTTCAGCCCTGGTTTAGCCCTGGTTTAACCCTGGTTCAGCCCTGGTTCAGCCCTGGTTTAGCCCTGGTTTAACCCTGGTTCAGCCCTGGTTTAGCCCTGGTTTAACCCTGGTTCAGCCCTGGTTTAGCCCTGGTTTAATGTTGGACTTGTGCGTCCTTAGCCTTGGTTTTGTCTTGGTTTGCTTAAGTAAACAGACTGGTATAAGCTGCATGATGCGTCTTGTATACGTCACATTACATTAAGATATATCGTTTTTTGTCCGATGTCACCCTGATAAACTGCTCTAAATGTAGGCTTCTCGCCTGTTATGTCGAATCGCACAAAGAGGCACTCAAGTTATGAAATTTTAATGCCCTGATTGTAACAAACACGGGACATGTCATTGAGCGGAGGAGGTATTGTCCTGCTTCTGGCCCATGGCCAAACATTTCACCTCTATCTCTCCCTCTCTCCATCAGGATATAAATACACAGGACTCACAGTGATGCCCTTTCCTCTGCTTTCTGCACCAACCATAGAGAACTGTAGGGCTGCTTCATATTACAAAAACATGCAATGTACAGCTACATTTAATATTGCTCAAAAATATGATTGCCAATATTTGGATACTTTTCATAAGGTTCCACCGTAGACATTTTAATTTATGAGATATGCAGAGGTCTAGACTCACTGACAGAGAACTGGGGCTATATCGAAACTTAACTAGGTCTTAACCATAATATTCAGGTCTACATTAAGGATTGAATAAGAAAGATCCTAATTCTTTCATGTGTTTTTTTGTTTGACCAGTTTGATTTGCGGCTCCAGACGCTATTATTTGGCCTTGCTTGTTTAAAAGCGAAGTGTATCGACTCGAGAGATGTCCAGGAGCCTGTGGAGCCAGCTCCTCCCATCTCTGTAATTACTTGCCTGTTGCATTGTTTGTCCTCCACATATGGTCTCTGTGCCTTACTCTCTAGAGATTACTTGACTTTAAAGGCAGTACCTGCATTACCCAAAAAATTTGTCACAACTTTATTGGTTAGACCGTACGGTAAGTTGCACTTAGCATAGTCTGATTCTGTAGTGGAGCCCATTTGTGTATGAGTTCTGCATGATGGTGTTCTGCAGACCTGTCTATTTTCCTTCCAATAAAGGCCTTTTTTATTTGTTAATAAATGTATTCAGTGGGACTGCTTTAGAATGCAGTGCCTAACCTTGAACCTGCCTCGCCTCTTAGTGTCTGTTCACTTGAGCCAGAATAAAAGCACAGATAACAGCTTCTGAGTTCACTATCCTCCTCTCACCGCTGCTGAGTCACAACATATCGACGGGTTGGTTTTGGTTTCATTATTTAACTTGTGATGTCTTTTTAGAGCCTTGCCACACATCTATTTCTTTTTCTGTGCGAAGTATTAGTCCCTGTCAGACGTGTTTGCAGAGGCCAGAAACTAATGGATGCAGATATAGCTACCTCTAGGTGCAGATGGATGGCCTGGTTTTGAGAGATAGGCATTTGTTTAGCTTGGCTTGGCTATTTTTTGTGCTTTTGTGCTGAATGATTAGTCTGAGAAGCAATCAATAGCATCTTTAAGTCCATGTCACTCATTGATGATGCAAATGAAAACAATAAGAAAAAATCAAAGAAAGACAGTAACTCGAGTCCCGGTTTTTCCGCACTATAAGGCGCACTTAAAAGTCTTTAATTTTCTCAAAAACCAACAGTGTGCCTTATATATGGATTAATTCTGGTTGTGCTTACTGACCTCCAAGCGATTTTGTGTCACACGGTGCTCAAGGCGCTCCATCAAAATGTTTTGGTACGACTTCGGTAAACTACAAAGCTCTGGGAGTCAGGAGCGTTGCGGAGTAATACATACCGGTACTATGCTTCATCGTAATATTAGTAGTTTATTATTATTATTAGTGCTTATATATGACCCCAATATGGCCATATAATTTTTACGTGTTATAACTGAACAAGGTTGAGAGTTATTGTGAACGCGCTTAATAAAGTTTGACTGACTGACTCTGACTGTCTGACTGTTTTGTTTCGCTTAATGCACCTTATAATCCAGTGTGTCCTATAGTGCGGAAAATACGGTAACTCAGGTTTGTAGAATATCCAAAAACAAAAATGTCTTCTACTTCTTCTCCACAGTTCCAGCCGCTTTGACCCTCGACCCCATCACTGCGCACCAAAGACTCATCCTCTCCGACGACTGCACCATCGTGGCCTACGGTAATCTCCACCCTCAGCCCCTGCAGGACTCCCCGCGTCGTTTCGATGTGGAGGTCTCCGTCCTGGGAGCAGAGGGCTTCTCTTCGGGCGTCCACTACTGGGAGGTCATGGTGTCGGAGAAGACCCAGTGGATGATCGGCGTGGCCAACGAAACGGTCAGCCGCAAAGGTAGCATCCAAATCCAGCCCAGTCGGGGTTTTTACTGTATTGTGATGCATGACGGCAACCAGTACAGCGCCTGCACAGAGCCATGGACCCGCCTCAATGTGAAGTCCAAGCTGGAAAAAGTCGGCGTGTACCTAGACTACCCCAAAGGTCTTCTCATCTTCTACAATGCCGACGATATGTCCTGGCTCTATACCTATCGAGAGAAATTCCCCGCCAAGGTCTTCCCGTATTTTAGCCCCGGTCAGAGCCACGCCAACGGCAAAAACGTGCAACCACTTCGAATCAACACAATACGCCTTTGAGGGCTACACAAACTAATATTCTAATTGTGGTAATTGTCCTGGAAGATTAATTCACAGTACCGCTCTGAAATGTTGTATGGAGTGTTGAATCCTTGCAGTTTAGTTTTGGTGTTTCAAAGTTGTGCTTGATGTTGCTCTCCAATATTTTGTTTGTGATTTGAATCAATCTTAGATGACTTAAATGGCCTGCTCTTGAGCCTCATTCCAGGTCTTCAACTTAAAAGATGATAACTTGACAAAGAGACTGACAGAGCGATTCCACTGGAGCTGTACAGTATAGGTTTGGGATAGAAAGGTCCAAACATGGGGCCTAAAGCATCAAACAGAAAGTACACCACAATTCTTACTCCTTGGTCCTTGGTCCACTTTTGAAAATGTGGGACTCAATTGGACAATATTTACTAGTCACAAAAAGTTACGGGTATTTGATTATTGGGTAAAATTTGTGGCTCAGTGATATTACAGTATATCACAAAAGTTGGTTAATGCAAGTAGAACCAGGAGCTAGTAATGCATTTCAGGGGTTTTCTGTAATTTCACCCTAAAGACGTGTATCCCTAACTTTTTGTGACTCAAAGGCAAAAAAAGTAAAGCGTAAGAAACATGAAACTGTATTTCAAAACCTGCCAAGTATTGTACTCTAAACAAGGACCTTTTTATAAATGTATCATATTGTAAAGTAAAACATTGCATAAACAGTAAATTATTATTACATGAATTGAATATTGAATACCGTGGAAAGTAATGATACCATTCTAGGTGACTTTAATGTGCATTAGGCATAATAAACTGGTAACAATTGTTTTGCATATGGCAGTATCTCCAGCCACTCACACTACTGCATTACTATCGATTAATTAAGTTCATGAGAAATACATTTTTCAAATTATATGGATGTACAGTATATCTACCCAACCTGTGCTGTATCCACCAGTGTGAATAAAGCTGGAGCTACCTCTTGGCTCCTCTGTAGTCTTCTGTCATGTGTTAAATTCCACTTTGAATCCAGGGCCTGCATTGCACACTCCCACAGGTCACCACTCCAAATGGATATCCAGTCTTATATGAGCACCTGGGCTCCTCCTTTGTGTCCATATGAGATAACACTGGTGTTTTGTCATTGTGCTGTACAGTCAGCTTATCTCTGTTTGTGGAATGTGATTGACAGCACTCCTCAACTATCCTTTTGTGGACACTTTTTTCCAGCAAACAGCCCTGAAATCTGTCAAAACTGTCTGCACTTTTTACCAAGACCAAGATGTTAGTTCCCTCCGCAAGACACAAAGAGGTTGTTTGTTTATGTTTTTTCATTACGACTGGACAATTGAATACAATGACTGTTTCCCATTTCTGTCCACTGCCCAGTGAAGTTCAGAGAATGTGCTGAAATGCTGCTACAGGTGAAGGAAGGACCTGCATGTTTGTACATAGAGTGAGATGACGGCAGGCGTTTGTGGTTCATGTTTAAGTTTCTGCTGAAACACAAATCTTAAGTTTACATGTTGCTTTAGATCATTTTTCAATGTTAAATTGAATTGTTATATTTCCTTTGGAAAGCCACAGGAGGCATTTGGCCATGGCTACATGTATATAATGTTTGTTTTTTTAAGGGATAACTCAATTTGTACTACCCAAATACAAGCAAAATGACCCTATATTGTCCCTAGGTAATGACATTATTATTAGGAAATATTGAATGATTTGTCTGTCTCTGTGTTAGCCCTGCAAATTACTGGCCATTGTCCAGGATGTGCCCCGCCTAAGACTCTTGAGGCACTCTTGATTCCTAACGGGAATAAGTAAATAAAAAATGACGACTAAATAAATTAACTTTATTAATGTGGACAATAAAAATCCCCATTTACTTGTAGCCACGGCCTTAAACCCAGATACTGCGGAAAACCTTGTCGATGAATGTTCTAGTGGCCAACATTTATTGGTCTAAATCATATTGATTATGTAAGAGATGTTTTGGGAAAGAGCAATAATTAAGTCAAAAGGGATTTGAAGGCTGAGTTTTTTAACATTATTATTATTCTTGTCATTCCCTCGACTGTTGCATAACCACAGTCACCGATCGTCCAGCCTGAGATTATATTTTTGACCCATGTGCCTCAAGTGCTGCTCAGTTTATTTAGCTGTACACAAATCCTGCCGAGTCCACATTAGGAGGCTGCTGTGATATGGCCAAGTCAAGAAACTGTAGCACGTGTTGGGACATGTACATGTAAGTGGATGGGAAGTTAAGTGGTTCAAATCTAGGTCAGTGGTTCTCAAACTGTGAAATAGGTTCTACTGGTGAGTCTTTAGCTGTCCATGTTTATGTAAGGAAGTGTTGAATTTGACATGGTTTAGTACTTGGTAAAGTACGGTACTGATAAAATGTAGGCTTTAGACCACGTTTAGTCCTGGTAGGTCCTGGTTCAGATATGTTTGTTGACAGATGGTTTAGTCACAATTTAGACCTGGTTTATCTTATTTCTGGTTCGTGTTATTTTATCTAATATTATTTTAATATTTTGATCCTTTTTTTATTATTTTGAGGTGGAAGTTAGTGTGAAATGTTTGAGAACCACTGATCTAGTTTTAATATATATTAAATTGGTTCAGAAAACACTAAATACCAAGTGTTAGTTCCAGTTATACCTCCAGGTTGAGAAGCAAATGCTGTTTCTTGATATGCTGTATGTGTAAAGTTTGTTGAAGATAGTAATTGGGTCAGAGCCCCTGTTTAGTATGTGCAGAGTTTATTTCGAAACATCCCACCGGTAACAATTGTTTGCCGTAAAAAGGCTCCTCACTTTTAAGGCTCTACTGATGTTCTTATGTGATGATGTTTCATCAGAACATATGGAGACATTGACATGTTTTGATGAAGTCCGTAGAGTTTTACATCTCTGCAGTAAAGTATTACCTCCTAAATCTCAAACAAAAGCTTATTGAAGTCTGTGAACATGAAGCTAGGAGGATGATTTAGGTACACACCATCTTTAAGCTCTCGGATATATAGTTGTTGTTACTTTGTTTTGTTTGGCCACAGGATGAACTCTGCAACAGTTGTTGCCGGTGGGAACACACTTACGTAGCTGATAGGCCCCATATTATCGCATAGGGCTTGTATTGAATTATATGGGCCATTCTTCTCTTTGTAGTTTTTCTCTGAGTCAGATTGGAAACATGTTTGGTGTGTGGACCATGCTGTAATTGTGCATATTTTATTTATAACCTCTGAAGCTTTGTTTTTTTTATTAAAAAATGATCAGTCATTCCCATTGGTATAAAACTGAACTTTTCTCTGCTGAAAGTAATAATAGTATTTTTAGGTCAGCTATAACACTTGGGAATTCATATTTTACATTTTACAATGTATTAGAACAAAAATGTAATATCTGAAAAGTGTCAAAATTCAGTATTGACTACATGTTAACCCACCGGCAACAAAACTCAGCCTTTCACCCGCTTTTTTAAAAGAAAAATTCAAACTAAAAATTCATTGTTTCATTTGAGCCCTAACAACATATTATGTTAACATTTATATGTCTAAGAATAATTTGGGATTAAATGGGTTACGGTGTGAGTGTTTCATGAAGCCATTCTTCACCTGTAATCTGTTCAAGGGTAAATGCTCTCTCCATCTTGTGGTTGAAGTTAGTATCTTCAGCCTTATCTTACAATGAATCAGGATTCTTAAAATATGCCAGGATCCAGATGGTGTTCCAGATCCATGTTTGAAAATTACATCAAACAACACTACTTGTTGACAAACTAATGTCAGCAAAAACCTTTTGAAGAGGTATTTTTCCAGCCTGGTTAACTGGACTTAAAATGCTTTATGGATTTTTTTTTGCTCAAATTGAAATGTTTTGACAATCACTATTACTTTTAATGTTTTACTCATAAAATCCTGGTTAAAATAACATGACTTTTGCTGGAGTGCCGCTTTTGGACCAAGGGTGTGGGGGGGATACTTATGGTTAGCTGGTGATGAAAATAGTGATAAAATGATCAAAAATAATAATAACTATGACACTTTTAATGATTATGATGATTGTGTTTGTTGTCCAGACGCACTGTGGTGTGTCTCTGGAGGTTTGTGGAAAATGTTTTAATGTACAATAAATGACAAATGATAAAATTAGTGTCTGTTTCTAGTGTCGTCTTGTGTGTGTGTGGCAAATGTTTTAATCACTCAAAAGTAGATTGTAATAGGGCTATGTAAAAAAAACAAAAACACTTCAGACATACAAAGATTACTTTCAAATTATGAGAATATATCTGACAATGTGTCTTAAGATGGTCAAATATATCATTCAAATATGAAGTAACTCATTCTTGCTGATAAATATACAGTAAAGTGAGGGCTATCGTGCTCAGAGATGAACATGAAATATGAATTTGGGCTTAATGGAAACGCATCTGAGAGACTGACTAAACTGAGGAAGGCTGTCACTGTTTGTCGATACCTGCTTCTCAGTTTCATGCCAGACATCTGAGTCAAGATACTGTACCCCGCTGTAAATCAATCTGTGGGAGTTGCTCACATTTTGTCATGTATCTGCCGTGCATCAAAACAAAAGCAAGAGTTGTCTTTTCATTGGTGAATATTGGCTAGTCTTTTTATTGGCTAGCTTAGGAGCATGAGCCAGTGAGTAGTGTAACTTTACCAATTGGTTTTACATTGTTCAGACTGAAAAACCCAAATAATTTGCCTCAATGCCGAGACCTTATTTTTCCCCCACACCTGAGCAAAATTGACTCTTTTTAAACTATTATATTCTTGTTTTAATTCATGGCTACTCTACTCTTCTCTATTTAGGCCCATTATAGAGTTCCATATGCAGTAAAAAGATCATTTTGACATTTGTAATCCTGGTTTACGCCTTATATAGACCTCATTTAGACCTTGTTTAACCCTGTTCTGACTCAGGCTGTACTCCTCTGTAGTTAGCCCCATGAAGGAGGTTCTTATCAGTGAAGAGGTATGTCCTGTAATAGGCCTGTGTTAGAACTGAGGGGGAAGTGTCCATTTTTAGTCTGTCCTTTGAGAAGCCTGTATCTGATTCAGTCTGGGGTGGTCCTCCTGAGGCAGCGGCGTTAGTGTCTATGTGATGTTGTAAGTGAGACAGAAGGAGGATTAAGGCCTAATGTGTTTTAGGAGAAATGATAAAATGATTGCTTACATAGCAAAAATGATTACTTCAAGCGGCACTACCTGATTTTGTGACTGTAAAAGTGATGTGACGAAAAACAAAATCTACGCTCGAATGATTCCTTATCCTAATTTCTCACCTTTGGGACCCTCTATCATGGTCTCACACAAACCAGGAAGTATGAGAATATCATAACACATCTGGAGTTTACTTTTATTCTTTAAAATAAAAAATAGAAATGGTTGTTTAAGCTGTGAATTTTGAAATAAAACATCAGCTCCTTCACATTGTTCCTGATAGATAAATCGTGGATGTATCGACCAATCAGAGCACTCCTGTGCAGTGGAAGCGTGTGATTGGTTAAACAGTTCCTTCCCTCGCTCTAAAACACAAACCGTTATAACGCAGCCCACAGGTGACCTCAAAGTCTAATTTTTTCTTCTGTTATGCTGAACTCATAAATAATTATCTTTGCCAAAATACAAGGAAACATGTATCAGGGAGTGCAGCTTTAATAATAGTGTTTGTGTTGACTGTTGAGTTGGTGTGCAAAAATTGTCGCATATATCTTCATCCTCCCACTGAAAACAAGAATGACTCGTGTGAATTTAGGGAGACTTTATTCTGTTTGAGCAGCGGTGAAGCCTCTTTAACCCGTCTGTATACTGTCAGCTTCTCATCTGAGGAAACCTCGGGCAACTCTTTGTGTCATCATTCGTCCAGGGTCCAAATGGCATCCTCCTCAAATCAAACAATCTCTTCTTCACATAACCAAGCTGTGGTATAGGTCCTACTGGTGGTACTAGATTTGGTCTGCTCTGGTACTCAGACTTTAATTTAATTTAGACTAGATTTAGGTCTGATTTAGTCTCCTTTTAGTCATGGGTTCTGGTTTAGACTAATTTCGACCTGCCTTAGAATGGTATAGTCTTGGTTTGGTTATTTTTTCTGCATTAATACATTTGAATTCCTATAGCTTTAGTTCTGTTTTACCCTCTTAACTCAAGGTTGTGGTAAGTAGCCCACAATATATGTCGGTGCATGCGCTAGTCTTTGAAACACAATCACTTGCAGTCCCATCAAAGGTGAGCTCGGGTAAATGTATGCTTTTGTATGCAAAATTCCCCTTCCTTCGACCTGCTCCTGTTACATCTGACTCTATATCAAACGTTTCAGGAGCTTTTGACGCCCTTGGGTTTTCAGTTTCTAACATGTCACAACTAGTGGAGCTGTGTTGGAGCGCCCTCTAGCGTTCACAGGCAAAGGAATTTGCTGCGGTGTTAAGATGAAGTAGTTAGACAATATTTTATTGGTATTACAATATTTACATTAAAAGACAATTTTATATTTTTTTTAATCAGCATTTTTTCTGAAAATTGTTGGTCATTTTTTGCTTTAACTAAAGAATTCTCAATGGGGTCACAATGAGGTATATGTTGTTCTAGGTATATGCAAACTGCTTTCAATATGATTTAAGTATTTAATTATTACATGATGATATATTAAAATTGTATGTGTCTCAGGCCTGGAGTCGTGGTTCCCAAATAGTGGATTAGGACCCTTACGTAAGCTGGTTGTAAAGAGTTTGACATAGGCTTATCATTTTTTTAGTTTTTTGAGGCATAGACATCGTTATAAAATGGGGAAAAAGTGTAATAGCTTTAGCGACTTTTTGTTCTTATATTTAGGTCTTAATGTTAGTAATCATGGCTCACATTCGTGTCCTTGGGCAAGACACTGAACCCTGCCTTACCCGCAGCTGTTTGGGTAAGGCAGTTGATAAACATGTAAAGCTGCTGTGTACCATTTCAATACAGACATGGCACAAACAAACAAATACACACTTTTGACAAACTATATTAACTTTATTTTCCCAACCACAGGTTTTGGAGATAAAAATGAACATTGTCTTATTGAACAGCAATCCTGCAACTCACGGCCCTCAATGTAAACTGCATTTATTGTGAGCAGAGCCATTTCATTGCCTGTGTGAAATAACTTATAGTGCACATTAAGTTATCTGATCCAGAGACCGCCCAGTCACATTCTTCTTGGGGAATACCACTAGTCCCCACATTTAAAACAATATACAAACTATTACAGAAAGTATTGCATGAAACTCACCTCGTTTTAAACCAACTGTTCTGATTGATTTGGATAGAAACTAATGCTCCCATAACCCATTACCCAACATAGTGACTCTTTCAATATAAAATACAGAGTTGGTTTGATTGTGCCATACCTAAATGTATGCTAATCAGAGCGTGCCAGTAATAGGTGAA
>JAVQKC010040819.1:0-18122 GCA_036025475.1 Philypnodon macrostomus
GGACAAGATCTCGGATACAAGCGGCCGAAATGAGTTTTCTCCGACGGGTGGCTGGGCGCTCCCTTAGAGATAGGGTGAGGAGCTCGGTCACTCGGGAGGAGCTCGGAGTAGAGCCGCTGCTTCTCCACATTGAGAGGAGTCAGCTGAGGTGGCTCGGGCATCTGTTTCGGATGCCCCTGGACGCCTCCCTCGGGAGGTGTTTCAGGCAGGTCCTACAGGAAGGAGACCCCGGGGAAGACCCAGGACACGCTGGAGGGACTATGTCTCTCAGTTGGCCTGGGAAGAGCTGGAGGAAGTGTCTGGGGAGAGGGAAGTCTGGGCGTCCCTGCTTAGACTGCTGCCCCCGCGACCCGGCCTCGGATAAGCGGAAGAAGATGGATGGATGGATGGATGTTTTTCTTGTGCCTATAGGTTTATTCTGTGTACTCCAGTTTCCCCTATAACAACAAAAAACACACAATAACTCAAACTTTCCTCCAAAAATACATGGGGTACTCGTATTAACATGCCCATTCTTGCGACCTAAGCTCAAGTATTATCCTTACTTCATTTAACCTTACTCAAAACCACAAATCTATCTATAAATTCTATTAAATTAGAGCAGGCTTTTTTTTTTGGTTTTCACATAACAAAATATTATCAGTTTTAAACCAATCAAATAGAAAAAGTACTTCATATTTTGTACTTCATTGCTTCAATAATGACGCACTTTGTCAATATAAATATGTGCTTCAGCAAATAAGATCCACAAGAAGAAGTTATGTCCAGCATTTTCAGTCATAATAGAAAAAAAAATGCAATATATCCAAATATGGATTGAAATTGGAAAGTCAGGTATATTTGACAGCCTCTAACTTGCACATACTTTGCCTGATTAAGCTCAAACCTGAAATACCTAATTACCCCCGGCTCCTGAACATATCTGACCAACATGATGCCAGTTACCTCAATAGTGCCCCCTGTAGACTGAAAGAATAATGTAGTTTTAGGGAAATGAACCAAAAATATCCAATTAAAATTTTATATCAAATACTTGAAATGCTGAAACAATGCTCACCCACAATCAAAGTCACATAAACTAACTTTAGTCCATAGTCCAGTTTGAATTCCAGCAATGTGATCGTGGTAACCAGACAAAATGTGTTCTCTAGCAGTTGAATAGGTGTAGGCTTACCCAATAAAATGCTCTGTGAGTGTATTTCAGTAAATAAAGAAAACTTGAGGAATCTTAGCTAATTAGACTTTAAATCAAATTATCAAAATATTTGGACAAATAACTCATGTAGAAAAGAGTGAGATAAACTAATGAGACAATGTGTGTTTTGAATTCTAGTGGTATTTTGGTTCATTGTAATTTAATTTGTTATTTTTATTATTGGCACGGAATAGATATGTGACTCTTGACCCAAAATTGGCACACATTGTCGGTCACTAATGAGTATTTCCTTCCTCATGTTGGCATCTTCAGATATCATTTATAGAATCTCTTATAAATGTACGCATTGACCATTCCTTTTCTATTTTCGATATGTCTTTGGTCTTAAACCTGTTGGATAAATAGCCGTTTGCATTAACATATTATAACATAACATAACATACCGGGAGATTGGACCTCGACTTAGCTCAGTTGGTCGAGCATGGGACTCAAATTTAAACCATTTACAGATTTGCTGAATGTCACTCTCTACTCTGCTCTATCAAATAAATTAATCATATATTTGTAATTTCATTCATGTTGTCTCACAGCACTTTCTTTCACACTCTATGGGTTTTCTCCAGCCACAAGAGGCTAATCTTTCAACTAGGACCTGACCAAGATCTCAAGCTCCCAGGCACTGTATTGGAGTCACCTACTGCTCCTGACAGGTTGGCCCAATGGCTCTGAAGAATGGGTCTAATGCAAAGGACAAATTTACTTATAGGGGGACAATTTAGTATCTCTAACCTTACATTATAGGACCCCTTAAAAATCTACATCGGAATTTCTGTTAATATTGTCTTTTGCCCAGCTCTAGGTTGAGGTTTGTACAGAAAACAAAGTCCTTGTGATAATTGCAGAGCCTGATGGTGGTTTGTTGGTCTCCGTTGAGTTATCTGTTGAATACCACATGATTCATCGCCTTCGTTCAAACATCAGATTAAATCCTGGGCTGGCAAACCTCCCGCCAATTACTCCAGAGGTCAGGCGTAATCAGGGAGACACTCTGTTGCTGAGCTGTTGTGCAGATTAGACTGAGGAGTGCGTCATTACAATGGACAATAAGGGATATACAGCAGAATAAAATAAACAAAGGAGAATTGATTTTAAAGAGATGGTTGTTACACAGATCAGCATTGTGACCTATATCTAGCTTAATGTGCAATAAACAACGATGGACCCTGTATTCTGGCACAATTGTTATCATTTTTAAATCTTCCTGTGTCTATGTCCTTTATTGAGTTTTTATGTCTTGACTAATGAATATTGACAGTACATTGAGCTCTTGCAATTGTGTTTTTTTTTTCTCTAGTGCAAATGGCAAATTAATTGAACCATGAACCTTCCTTCCTTGGCCTTGCTGCCTTACATATCCCACCACACACCTCAAAGAAGAGACATGTGATATTATGTCTAAATTCAGTGTAAACAGTAACTGAATCAGATCTCAATATGACTAAATTCCAGGATTGATCAAATTTAAACTAGGACAAAACCAGAACTAACTAAATCTAAACAAGAGGCTGAATTACATTTAGTTACACTAGGGCTAACTAGATTCAAACCAACTCAACCTCTCAACATAGTCGTTCCCGGCCTGACTCTCAACAAATATACTTCGAAAGTGATCAGAAACTCTCTGAAGTCTTTCCCAGTCCAGTCTCTTCCTGGTGGTGGTTTATTAAAGTCCACAGCAGCTGAGATCTCACTGATATTGTTTGGTTTTGATGAGCCCAGTCTGTCCGGGCTCAGACAAACAAAGGCGATCCAAGACACAGTGAAGCAGTGCTGGCGAAATTTACGATAGATTAGGAAGAAAATACACAGAAATGAAAACTGAATGAGAGAATTATAATTTCACACCAACCTCGCTTCAGAATAAACGTTAGCAGTATTTTTTATATATATATTAATCATCTTCATCTTGTCTAGTAAACCTTGACTTGTTTCTGGCCAACAGTCTGTGCTAGCTTTAAGTAAATTGGAATTTTTATATTAATTATAAATTTGGTTCATTTAGTGCCTCCTGGGAGCACCACAGCCATCCTACATTTATTAGGATGCAGAGATCGTGAGATCTGAGATTGGAACTGGCAGAAAATTGCACACTAGTCTTATGGGCTCTTCCATAATGTCGACTGGAACTATTGAAAATATACCTAACTAGAAATAATGAGATTGTCATGAATGTCTGTTCCTATGTAAACTGAACTATGTGATGCAATAGAGGTGAACAAAATGAATTGAGCTCATAATATTGTAAGCCCTACGCAAGAATATGGTGTGTTTCTTTGTTTGCGGTGCTCAGTTTGTCCTGGATGGGCAGCTGTAGGAAAGCATCTTTCACTTATTTTACAGTCTTGTGTTTGCAAAAGTTGGAAGTTTTATTTTGAGATAAATTTTGAAAATCTACCTCTAGACCTCACAGTTCACATTTATGCCATAACAGAAGGCCACTGTATTAACTGAACAAAATTGAATTCAAGTAAGGGGCCTCAGAATGACTCTTGGATATAGTGCGATGAAAGTATTTTTATTATGTTTTTTTTTTTTTGAGTTTCTGAAATACTTTACCCTTGCGTACATGAATGCAAAACATCCCAGGGCTGGCCTACCCTGACCTGGTTCTTTTCTCAGCCTCCTTAACCCCTGGCTTCTGTACCAAGGACTCAAAGTTTTCCTTTTAATGTGATTTAATGAGATATCTGCTGCTGACCAATGCTTTGTTCAACCTTAAAATAGTTTAGAAGATGCTTCACATTTTTTGACCCATATTTGACATGAAAAGACTTGATTTTTTAGCAGATTTAAACTCATTTTACAGTAAGTAAGGGCCCATAGAAGGCAACAAAAGGCTGTTGAATACCACAGAAAAAATATAATTTGACTTAACTGTATAAAGGTACATTTTGATTTTAATTCAGATATCAAGGCTAACTATATTTCTAAATTTCATCTTTAAAAAAATAATTAGAGGGACTTTTTACAACCCTGTAAAACACTTCGCTTCATCAGAGTGCAGCCCGCTGTGGACAAAAGTGACATGGAACCCCTTTAACAGGCCCCGTGTGCAGTTCCTGGTAACTACTGGGCTTTTCTGTGTATGCATGAGTGTGCATGTTCTTCTGTCTGTTTAAGTTTCTTTTGGGTTTTCCCTTTCACTAAAAACATGTGGATCAGGTTGGCCCACAGGAGTAACCTCCATTTGACCATTTCAGTATACAACCTTTATGTATAATGACAAATATAGCACATGAAAATGATCGTGTGGTGAGTCTCGTCTGTAAAACGGCTCTGTGTAAACTGTTTATAATCAGGACCCATTCTTTATTTCCATCTCTGAGTGTCATCAACGGAGAGCTCAAATTACATTTAAATGAAAATCAAACCGCATTGACTTGTTTCCAAATGCAACAATAAAGATCATTCAGAGTCCAATTATGTCTGATCAAAAGCAGAAATTTGCATTGTTTTGAGCCCCACTGATGCGGTTTATGCCACATTAGGAAAACAATACCGCCTAAGATTATATAGCGTGAACTGAATCAGAAAATGAAGAGTATCATTAAATGTTAACCAATCAGTGGCCTTGGGCATGTACTGTATCTATGTGTTCCTCGTATAGAAGGTGATGAATGGGGATTTGAATGTGCAAAACAACAAAAGACTGAACATTTGAACAATGTGTGGCAGTGCCATGATATAGGTCAGTCAGGCTAATACAGGGTCCTGATGATCAGTGTTGGAAGTGGGGAACTAGCTTGCTAACAATGCATTGAAAACCAGTAAAACTCAGATGTGGCATTAATTAATTAATTACTATTTTTCCTCCGTTAGACAAACCTATATTTGGGTTTTAAATGCTTTCGTTAACACAATTCCCCAAGTTTCTAGCAGCCACAAAGACCTCAAAGTATACTCGTCAAGCTAATATAGTGAACCTGGCGAGTGTGTGGTGGGAAGTGGAGCCAGTTCTTTCATGTGCAGCCAGTGCCTCTCTTTCTTTCTCACACAAGGGTTTACTGAGAATCTGCTGCCTCTGCTCCTGGTAGCGACTCCGAGCAGGGATCTGTGTGTGCACAAAAGAGAGACATTTGGACAGGGATTATCACAGGGCCAGACCTCCGTGTTTCAGAGCTCCACGGAAGATGCCAAGGACTTAGAGGAAGCTCACCGCTAGGATACAGCAAGTTTTAGCATTGTACTGTCTGTACAGTGGCTCCCTGCTATAAACAAGAGCGAAATACTGTCACTGGTCACTTTATTGTCCAGTGACTGGCCACTTATTTGCTACCAATGTTTACCTTGTTAGCACAGCACCAAAACAATGAATTTAGGCCAGGGGTGCTCAAGCCTTGGTTGGTTGGTTCACAGGCCAAATGCAAAAATATTTCTCATTTAATGAGATTAAATTTAATTAACAGAACAGTTATTTAACATTTCCATGTGTGTGTGTATGTGTGTGTGCGTGCACTTGAGTGTGTGTGTGTGGGTGTGTGTGTGTGTGTGCATGCACTTGTGTGTGCATGTATGTGTGTGTGTGAATGTATGTGTGTGTGTGTGCGTGTACGTGTGTGTGTCTAATTATAGGCAACCAGGTGTTCAAGGGGTCCTTCCCTTCGAAGATTTTTAATTACTGTCAACATTTCCAGTATTTTAGTGAATTTTTTCAGGTCTTTTAGCTATTTTATTGTTTCAGAAAAAATATGAAATTGTTGCTTAAACAAAACAAAAACTGATTTTTTTTTCCATTATTTATCCAATTAAATGTAGTCTTTTTTTTACCAACACAGTCCAAAATGTAATTTAATACACACTATTTCACCTATTTCCACTCATGCCATTGATAATTGTGCTTAATATCAGTGGATCATGAGAAGACCATGCAGCCTACCCATTTAGATTTAATGTACTTTGAACATTCATATACAACAATGCATGGGGTTTACAGAGAATGGTTTGAAAAAGAATATCCAGTGAGCGGTGCTTCTGTGGGTGAAAATGCCTTGTTGACAACAGAGGTCATTGATTTGGTTTGAGACAACATCAGTTTAGAGAACCACTCACAGTCTCCAGAAGAGCCATAGACACACACACAAGACCACAGCAGGGTCACTTAAGTACAAGGAAAACCTAATAAACTGGCCAGTGAGTTTATTTGCAACTCTCTGCTATGCATCTTTTTTCTATTTTTCTTTTTTTTTGAGGTAATACCTAGCACTGTTTATTTTCATTCCCTCATACGCCATTTTGTTGCATCTCCATATGCTTTTAAAACCACCACAGACTACAGCCAAAGAACGGAGCAGCCTAGAGGCGTTGATGCTGGCTCGGATTCTAGTATTTTTCCTAATCATCTTTTCTTTGCCCTGTAGATGTACATGCACCAAGCAGCCTACAGACCTGGTGGCTCTCATGTGTGATTCATTAAAAGACGCCAAACACACAATGATTATAATAGCAGCTCTTCATGTATTCAAATGAACCGTATACTCACTCATTTATTCAGCACCAGTCGATGAATCAAGCTGGTGTAATGTGAGCAGATCGTGGTTATAAGGTAAATTAAGCAGCTAATTAATCTCGACTGGGGCTGAGTTACATGCCTGTTAAAACAGATAGGACAGAGGAGATGTAAATGCAGTTATATAGACTAAAGCAGAAGCATGAGAGATCCTTGATTTCATTATTGATTATTTCACAGATCAGAGATGAATTAATGCAATGAGTAAAATGGAATGTAAAATGTTTGATATTCAGCTTCATAGTATAGGGGTGCTGGTGCATAGTAGTTGTGTGTTTAATTCTTTAATTCTCTTGTGTGATTGTCCTCCCTGTGTTACTGTGGGTTCTCGCTGGCTACCTCCCACAATCCAAAGTACTTCATGAGCAACTGGTGACTTTGTAATATCCATAGTGCATAAATAGTTGATTGTCTACTATCTACTGTATATGTCTCTGTGTCAGCCCTGCCAATTTCCAATGTGTTTCAAGCCTACTCCCCATAGTTGCTGCTGGATAGACACTAAGTCACCTACAACACCTAATGTAAATAACCGGAAGGGATAAATTAATGAAATTTAATGACTGAAATGATTGAAATTCCAGTAGTAGAATATGGACCTATAAAGGCAACAACTGTCATTTTCAAACGTCTGAGATGTGTTTTCAATTACTTTTAGCCCATTTTTAGATGTCGAAGCAAAAGCAATTTGAAAAAGAGAGTCCAGGCTTTGTTGTTTAGTAGATTCTTTTGACAAGACAGGAGTGTTTACCAGCTCTACATGTTTCGACCACTTCCTGTACTCATCGTCAGAAGCGTCACGTGATGTTGCTGTGACGTGTCTTCTAGGCTGCTTTGGTGGATTTATCAGACAATAGGGAACGCTTATGCCCCCTACAGTCTGACGCATTCTCCAGGACCACGTCCCAGGTATGGCACGGAGTGGACGCTCCTTCATCCCGGTTCATGGTCCTCGATTGCCTGCCTGATCCAGCGGTGATACTTGTTACTTTCAGCCCGGATGACTCTAGCATTTTTGGCTTGTTCTTTTATTGCTCTTGCTTGGATGTTTCTGACGATGACTACAGGAAGTGGTCAAAACATGTAAAGCAGGCAAACAAACGCTGCTGTCTCACCAAAAGAATCCAGTAAAGAGTATTTTGAGAAGACAGAATGCATCTTTACAAGTTCAGGCTTTGCTTCTAAGCGTTTTGTGGGTTTAACCGGACAGTCGATTTCAAACAGCAAATGTCATACTCACCCTTTAAGCTTGTGTTAAAAACTAGATACTTTAAACTTTGCCTGGATACAGTAAATTGCAGTGACAGAAGTGAAGAGCATTGTCTGACTTTATTCATTACTGCTTTTGAAAACCTGGCGAGAACATTAGCATTTTGAGTGGATTTCTGCTAAACATGAAGTATTGGAAAAGCAGCTGAATGTAAGTACTTGTGCATTTTTGCTCATACAAGCATAAAAGCATAAATCAAACGCCCAGGTTTACTTTTGAAGACAGGAAATGTTGGCTAATAAAAACATAAGCTTTATTCAATTTAAATAAAAAAATGGAGTCCATGCCATATTTAATGCTTTGAAACTCTGTGTACATATTAATTGGTGTATTTAGATTCCATTCCACTTGTATATGCATGTACAGTTAGATGGAGGAGGGAACCAACAGTAACACAGACTCTCGGAGATATTGTGAATCAGTCTGGATTCAAACCCACAACCTTTTTAGCATCACTTAAAAAAATCACTGTAATAGAAGTAGGCTCTAAAAAAACACAGACATCGTTTTATCATTTATCATTATATGACTGTCCTGCCTCTAAGGAAGAATTTGCAGTTTCAATTACCTGGGCAGGAGTGTCACTGCATATCATCCTTGTGTTGCCGTGGGTTCTCTTGAATCTTCAAAACTGAATGACCACTGCAGAAAACGATATTAATTCTGCATGAGGAATTTCTGATTGATGCCATGACTGAATCCATACAGACTACTATCTTATTCGTTTTAGGACCAAATTAGTATACTGTATGTTGTTAGTTTTGTGGTTTATGTTTATTGACTAGTCAAGAAACCATTAATAAATTCTACTTGAACAATTGCTAATGCTTTACAATTTGTCTAGTGCACTTACAGAAACGTGATGGATTTGCATGACGCAGAACATGGGCATATCGCGAACTCGTTGACATGTGAATATCTTCGAAGTGGACGGCGTGCTGACCGAAGGGGGTTATTAGTGGGACAAATGAAGCGTACGGCCTGCTTCTGTGTATAATTAAGGGAAATTATCCATCCCCACACCGGCTTGATGAAAATTGCTGCAGCTCCGTTGGTCAAAGACGCTGGTAAATAGTCTATCTCTCATGACTTCTCTGACCACCTAATGCATCCAGTTGTGTGTCCTTTTCATTGGCTTATCATTGAAGTGACTTTGATGCACATAAATAGACAGTGACAGTTTTTTAGTAAGCCATCATCATTGGCCTGGTTTAATGATAGTTCACTGAAGGCAGTTTAGGTGACATGTAAACAGCTTGAAAGGCTTAGGTTGAAAAGGAAAGTTCATTATGTCATGCATCTGTTCATGGATTAGTTTTTAACAACATTAAAAGAGTTTTCTTGTTAAAGACTGTAGATCAGGGCTATTCAACTAGATTTTTCTGTGGGCCGGACATTCTTCTGATTCTCAAAATGTAAAATTGAGACAAATGCCACTATACTGTTTTTAGTGCAAGTAAAATAAAAGTTTACAAAACCAGCATCTAGCTTGCCAAAATAACAACAATATCTTCTCTTTTTTCACATTAAGCCAGAAGTATAGACATAATCAACTTCTGGCTTAATGTGCAAAAAGAGAAGATACATAAACTTCTGAGTCAATATCATCACAGTAACTCTAAATTATGTTTTTAGTGCAAAAAAAGTGAACCAACATCTTACAGCTTACGGGAGAAGAGCAGAGCTGTGGGTGTAGTTCAAGTAAGTGGTGCTTTGATTTTGATTTTAACAAGTATCAGGAGTAGGGTGGAGTAGGGTGACCAGACGTCAGGACTGTCCGGTTTTCAAGACCTCTGTCCGGACGAAGAAAGCTTGTCCTGTAGTTCACATTTCATCATCATACTCTGTCTCTTTAAATAGTGGTCAGCGTGTATGTGGAGTGCTCTTTGAACCACCGTAATCCGGATTTTTACAACTTCCTACCTGTCCACTTCATCATGTTCGCTTCATCATGTCCGCTTCATCAGGTCCGCTTCTTCAGGTCCGCTTCATCATCTCCGCTGCATCAGGTCCGCTTCATCATGTGTGCTTCATCATGCCCGCTTCATCATATCCGCTTCATCATGTCCGCTTCATCATGTCCTCCTGATCATGTCCGCTTCATCATGTCCGCTTCATCATGTCCACTTCAACATGTCCGCTTCATCATGTCCACTTCATCAGGTCTGCTTCATCATGTCCTCCTCATCATGTCCGCCTCATCATGTCCTCCTCATCATGTCCTCATCATGTCAGCTTCATCATGTCCTCCTCATCATGTCCGCCTCATCATGTCCGCTTCATCATGTCCGCTTCATCATGTCCTCCTCATCATGTCAGCTTCATCATGTCCACTTCATCATGTCCGCTTCATCATATCCTCCTCATCATGTCCGCTTCATCATGTCCACCTCATCATGTCCACCTCATCATGTCCGCTTCATCATGTCTGCTTCATCATGTCCGCTTCATCATGTCCACCTCATCATGTCCGCCTCATCATGTCCACCACATCATGTCCGCCTCATCATGTCTGCCTCATCATGTCCGCCTCATCATGTCCGCTTCATCATGTCCGCTTCATCATGTCGGCTTCATCATGTCCGCCTCATCATGTCCGCTTCATCATGTCCGCTTCATCATGTCCGCTTCATCATGTCCTCTTCATCATGGCCTCTTCATCATGTGCGCTTCATCATGTCCAACTCATCATGTCCGCTTCATCATGTCCGCTTCATCATGTCCGCTTCATCATGTCCGCTTCATCATGTCTGCTTTATCATGTCTGTTTCATCATGTCTGCTTCATCATGTCCTCTTCATCATGTTAGCTTCATCATGTCCTCTTCATCATGTGTGCTTTATCATGTCTGCTTCATCATGTCTGCTTCATCATGTCAGCTTCATCATGTCCTCTTCATCATGTCTGCTTGATCGTGTCCGCTTCATCATGTCCGCTTCATCATGTCTGCTTCATCATGTCCACTTCATCATGTGTGCTTCATCATGTGTGCTTCATCATGTCTGCTTCATCATGTGTGCTTCATCATGTCATGTGTGCCTCATCATGTCCGCTTCATCATGTCCGCTTCATCATGTCCGCTTCATCATGTCCGTTTGTTACAAAATATAGTGGTCTATTCATGTCATAACGTAATATACAATGTAAACTAAAAATCATAGGCTAATCATTTATACTGAAATATATTTTATTTCACGTGTCCTAACTTTTGGACCTTCTGGGTAAGGCTTGAAACTGCAGTTATTGTGTTTTTGTACTACTTAAAAGGTATGTCTTGGATTTTTAACCTCAAATAGACCAAGCCTAAGGAAGAATATCACACTTGAACCCGGCTACTCAAACTCAGGTCCCTGTATTTTGCAGTATGCATCTGACAGCGTGGAATGGACAAAGTGCACTCAGTAGGGCCGTGTAACTTATAAATCTGCTTGGAGGAAAGTGTTCTCCAGTCTGGGTTGTAATGAGAGTTTGAGTTCCATTGATTATTCTCTTATTGTTGTTGGCTTTGTGTGTTTAATGATTCGATTGTTGTAAATTAGAGTCTACTGTAGTGTTAATGGTAATAATTTAATAATAACTGGACTATAGCACAAGGTACATTTTAAATCTACTGGAGACAAAGCTCTTTTTTTGTAGCCAGTGGCTTAAACAATCTTTTTGGGGATTATTACTTTACCTTTACTTCTACTGTGCCCTGTTGGCCCTATACAAAGATCCAGCTACAGTCCCATAAGGATGTATCCAATAAGATGTACATGACGATAAAGACAACTACTTACAGCATGGAAGGTCTTCTATGCATTTCAACAATTCAGTGCTACAACCGAATCCACCTTGCAGCATATCCTTTCATATTTTTGTGTGTTAGATGCAGCCTTTCACAAAGGACCATTGTCGTGGCCATGTCCTCCAGGTCTCAAACTGTGGAGGTGTGTTTGTATTTGAACTCAGCCTTCATGCCCTCCTCTCCTTCCAAATTCCCCCTGCTGCTGCCGAACAATGTTTTTCTTTCGTCTTCACAACAGTAGCTCCTCCAGCACTGCCTCAAGGTCTACAAAATCTGAGCATGTGTTGAAAGAAACTAAAATGTCGTACTAATCCACAGAAAGATAAAAAAAGAGATGATTGGCACTTGAAGTGTTTGAAGAGTATTTTGTAGGTATTGGTGTAAGAATGTGGGGCAGCTACACTATTGAGAGCTGAACCTGTATATTTGTGTATATGAGGAATACAATGGTGGCACAGCAGTCGAGTCTCCATCTCATTCCGGTTCTGTCCTGTTCATGTGGGTTCTCTTTGGGCACTTTCACGAAAGGCATTCATGGCTTAGGTGTATTGGTGCCATCAGCATATCAACTTCAACACCACAGCCCTCACCAGTCTGGTCTAATCAGTGTCCGTTTCCTCCACTGTGGATGAGTGCAAGTGTACCTGACAGACTTGATCATGTCCAGAGACCTCCCAAGGAAATCAACATAAAACCAGTGTTCACACCAGTTCACTGTCGGTGTGAATTAACCTCAGTTTTCACTGTCTGAGCTCAAACCGGAGTCAAGACAGCTTCACGATGGAAGCGATTACCATCGCGGTTTGTCAACAGCAGGACACCGTAGATCTAAGGGTGAGGTCTGAAACATATGTGATATCAATGGAGTGGGGTTGTTATATTATAAATGATGGTAGATGGGTTCTTTAATGAGTTCTTCACGCATAAATCAGCTATTAAGTCAAATTACATTGCAGTTTGCGATTTAAGATCATATTATTTAGCACATTTTAATATAGACATTACACTTTAAATGATAACTGTATAAGGGTTAGGGTTAGTATTCAAATAAGTCCACAGCCTTTATTCTGTTTGAACCCACTGACATGTTTCTGACAGGAAAGTTTCCTCTTCAACAAGTCTCTTTGAAACTAACTCAAGTCCACAGCTGTTTCTCTGTTCGGTGCTTTAACTTCAAAAGACAGCTGCCCATCTCTGCAGACCAGTGTAGAGAGTATTCCCAGTATAGGGCTGCCAGTTCTCTGACCATGCCTAAAGTTTCTAGCTAAAGTTCAGGCGTTACACAATTATGTCTAGTCATTTACTGTTACCTAAAAACACCAACATGTTTGCTTTTCATTTTTGCATATTTGTTACAACACTCCTTTGAAGCCTAAAGAAGTATGTTTGTTATTGCGCTTTTGTGGCTTGTGTGAAGCCTTACAGTCCGACATTGACAGTGTAAAGCACATCTACACATTTCATTTATTTTCATACAGGGGACAATGGATATTAATAAACATTTCTGTCAATATGCCTGAGTTAGCCAGAAGGCGATTTTTCATCTGTAACCCCTAGAGAGATGTTAAGTCACCCTAAAAGAACAGCAATAAAATGACATATTTACATAACAATAACAATTACAGCACACTCAATAAAAACAACATTAAGGCAAAAGAACATCAGCGACAGAACAGACCAACAATCAGACAAACAACAGACACATACATACACACACACACACACACACACACGGCAAGCTGGCAGCAGAGGGCAGCAGGAGCAGGGCAGTTAATGTTGACAACTCTGACTGTCAATTAACCATTTCTTTAGCTGTGACTTAAAAGAGTAATATGTGTCCAGATTTCTGATAGTTATGGGAGTTAAGTTTCACTCAGTCGCAGCTTGAACAGAAAAAGCAGTCTGACCAAACATGCTTTTCCTGAAGAGAATGATTCAGTCACCTCTCGCTGCACCTGGAGTTCTACAATTATCAACTGATCGGATACTAACAAACTGATGAAGTGGTGCAGATGATAAACTGTGAATAATTTTAAACATAAGGCAGAGATTTGAGTATTTGACCAGATTTTCCCATCTTAGTAATCTGTGTTTTTTTATTATAGGACAATGGTGAGCAATGTTGGGTTTCTTATACAGAATTTTAACAGTTTGTTTGTACAGTGATTGCAGAGGAATTAGAGCTGTAGCACAAGCCTGTGACCAAACAGGTAAACAGTAAGTGATGTGTGAGAAGATCATGGAGTGCATGTACATTTTTGCTGCCTGAGTGGACATCTGATGATGAATGTGTTTGAAGTTACTGAGGTTGAATTTGATTATATTGCAGACCCTTTTGAATGACAGCTTTGAATCCATAATAACACCCAGATATTTATATTCAGACACGACCTGCAGTGTTCATCTTTTGTTCATCAGTCAATACTTAAACTAAACAAGGAGCTTAATCCATAATTACCATCAAAGAGCTATAAAGCGAGTCAATGTATGTCATATGATCTAATGATCTAATGTCTGTGTCTGTGTCGCATGTGTTGTGATGTTAATGTAATGTGTTGTGATGTTAATGTAATGTGTTGCAACGGAGCTACTGTTTTATGTGCAAGACAAATTTCAGATCTCTGATCTCTGAAGTATTATCTAATCTAATCTAATTTACCTATTTTTTTATTCTTGAGGTGATGGAGAATACAGAGATCCACGTGGTCCCTAACATCCTACTGATGGTGGGGCTAGCATCCATCGGAACGAACTGGATCGCCAGTCGAGTATGTCAAGACTCTCTGGACGTCAGCAGGTTCCCTCGGTGGAAGGTGCTGCTCTTGGCCTGGTTTGCTGTAGCTGCTCTCATCTGCTGTCTGCTGGTTACTGTGGTAGTTCTCAGCTACGCACTACAGGGGAGACTGGAGGAGTCCCTCAAGGTACGGTCATGGGTCCACTGGTAAAGTTCAAGCAATACACATATAAAAGGTACATCTAAATTAATCATGGACACATCAAAACAGTCAATTTAAGAGTTTATAACCAGTTTTGTGTGTGTGACTTTTTACTGTGTTGACACATTGTTTTATGTGTTAACCAATCCTATTTAACTGAGAAGAATGAAAAAGTAAGCTCATAATGTTCCAAGATTGGATTCTATTGGTAATCCTCCTCTGGACACTCATGAGATATATCTCGATGCACATACTTGAGCAAAGGGATTAAGTTCTCAGTCAGAGCTTCATTTATATAATAACGTAGATACAGGTGATATGAGAATGTATTTGATTTAAATGGGGCCTTTATACGCAAAGCACTTTATAATAGAATCCATTATTCATTTACTCCACAGCCACACATTGGTATCTGCAGACTTTATGTAGTGATACTCTGTCTCTTACAGTTCACGTAGATTGAAATGTTCAAATTTAGACCTGTGTGGTTTTGATTTAGTGCTAGTTTAGGCTAGTTAGTCCCCCTGGTTGTCCTTGTTTAGGTTTTGTACAGTTATGGTCCCCGTTTCTGCATTAATCTCTTTTTAAGGATTTCTACAGCTCCCTATAGTTTGATAAATTGTTTTTTTGGAAAGGCATATATACTAATTACAAAATTCTCCTCAAATGTGATATAACCTATACATTACTATCACCTAGTTAGTAGTCTGTAATATCATTGTGGCATTAACATTTTTCATTTTCCACACATTCTACATAAAAGTCAGATATCCCTAACTTTTGTGACTAGTATGTCTAAAATGGTACTTAAAAATGACCAAAGAATGATACATTTCTGTCTTTATTATTCTATTATTATCATGATCAGATTGGCCTGAGGAACGGTATTCGTTTCTACAAAGACACAGACGTCCCGGGGCGCTGTTTTCAGAAGGAGACCATCGACCGTCTGCAGATGGAGTTTCGTTGTTGTGGAAACAACAACTACAAAGACTGGTTTGAGGTTCAGTGGGTCAGCAACCGCTACCTGGACTTCACCTCCAAAGACGTCAAAGAGTGAGTGTTACTGTGCATACGAAATAGAGTTGTTACTAATTTTGCTAAAATGTTAAGACACTATTACATTGGTACTTTTCAAACTGTGGCATGTGGGCTCTCTCTGGTAGTGGTTTGGTTTAGATCTGGTTTAGTGCTGGTTTAAAATTGGTTTAAAACTGGTTAATTTTGTATTTATTTATTTATTTTCATACAGGGGACAATGCATATTAATAAACATTTCTGTCAATATGCCAGAGTTAGCCAGAAGGCTGAATGACTGGATTATGTTCGGACATAATTTAATCCTGGTTTACATATAATTTAGTCTTGATTTAGATGTGGGTTAGTCCTGGTTCAGGTCATTAAAATCAAAATGGAACCCCACATACATTTCAGAGGATTGAGAATTACTGTACTACAATGCCCAAACTAGACACTTTTATTGACTTTATTGTTATTATTATTAATGTATTTTATATTGACAATTTTAAACCAGCTCCACATTATGTTTTAACATATAGATAAAATTGTGTACATCGTGGAGAAGATAGTTTGAAGGTAGTCTGAGTGTCATTATCATTGTACTGTAGTTTATATTGATCTGTTCTTTAATTAAAAACTGTAAATTCACTCAAGCAGATAAAATATGTTGGTGTACTATACTGTGTAAAAAGTAGCAAACCAAAATTGATGCAGGTAAGGGTACTTCAAATAAACATTACTCAAGTTAAATCTACGATAACACATTATTTTACATAGCTCTTAACTACATTGTATCTACCTCATTAAGTACAATGTATACACTGTGTAACAAACTGTAATAACATGTATCTACATTGTACCTAACCTTAACCTTAACCATTCTGTATGTACAATGTAGTTACATGTTTGTTACACAGTGTATTACATTGTACTTAATGAGGTAGATACAATGTAGTTAAGGGCTATGTAAAATAAAGTGTGACTTTTTGAAATACAATTTAATGAAAATGTAACTGAGTATAAATGTAACTTGTTGCTATTCTGATTGTAACATTGTACTGTTCCTATACACCAGTGTGTGCATCAAGGTGGTTTTATTACACTGTGTTGGGAGGGAAGAGTTAACAGAGCCGATGTGGAGGGAATAAACTAGTGAACTAGATACAAGAGGATTGTGGTGGAGTGTCAGATAATTGGACTTCACTTTGAAAAAGGTCAGAACAGTCCTCGAGTAAATAAACTCAAAGAAATCAAATGAAAGAACTTTATAGAACCAAAGATTTGGGGCTGGCTTTTTGCTTTCACAGAGGTGGATGGTTTAATAATTGAAAATGCTTAAATAATTGACTTATTAAAGGGGGCGTTTTGCTCAAGCCATTTTTGAATTTGAGCATTTTATTATTTTCAAGCAAAAATAAAAAAATAAATAATGAAAACAACTTTTTTGGGAACTGTTGCATTCTCTGCTAAGAAAGCTCAGAGAGGTGCGTCTCCCTTTAAGGCCCTCTTTCCCCCTGCTGCCGGAACACAGTGGATTTCTTCACCTATTTAGGGGCTTTAGCTTTTGAGATGGTCAGGTCCTCAGCATAGTGTATTACTCAAATGTGTGTGAATGGAACAAAATACAACTCTAGTTATTTTTATGATGAGGTAATGTTAGTAGAAATGTATAGTTAACATAATAGGGCCCTTTAAAGCAAAAATCTGGAAATTTAGATTTTTAGAAATAAATAAATAACATTTCCCTCTTTCTCTAGTCGTATCCGGAGTAACGTAGACAGCCGTTATCTTCTGGATGGAGTCCCCTTCAGCTGCTGTGACCCCGCCTCTCCTCGGCCCTGTCTCCAATACCAGCTCACTGATAACCGCGCCCACTACAACTACGAGTACCTGGGCGAGGAGCCGAACCTGTACAACCGCGGCTGCAGGCAGGCCCTCACAGACTACTACATGGGCCTGATGAACTCAACCGGGCCTGGGGTGATCTCTGTCATCCTCATACAGGTAAAGAAACAGGAAAATCATATGGTAAATGGGTTCAAAGGTAAATACCAAGTCAGCCTGAACATGTATTACTCATTCATTTATTCATATTATTCAAGGGGTCACAGGTCACTCTGCACACTCATGCATAGCAACAAGATAAAATGTTGTTTAGAGTTGTTGTAGGTTCATAATAAAATAAAGCAGAAGTCAAGTCAAGCAGATGTAGGTACATTTCAACTACATTGGAGAATATGACTTTTGTGACTTGCACAGATGAAGCTGAACATCCATCCATCCATCCATCCATCCATCTTCTTCCGCTTATCCGGGGCCGGGTCGCGGAGGCAGCAGTCTAAGCAGGGACGCCCATACTTCCCTCTCCCCAGACACTTCCTCCAGCT
>JAVQKC010040824.1:0-10964 GCA_036025475.1 Philypnodon macrostomus
GCTGTCAAATATACCTGACCTCCCAAATTCAATTAAAAATGGCCGACTTCCTGTTTGTTGTAGGGTGGGGTCATAATAATATTTTATGTTGGGTACACTGTGGAGAATCTCTGTACCAAGTTTCATTGCTCTCTGCCAAAGTAAGTGTGTCCAGAGTCCCATAGGGGTCAAAAACATGGGGGCGCTATAGAGGCATTCTTTATTAGACCTCTGTAATTTGCATATGTACATTAAATATACACTAGCCAGATCACTGAAAGTGTTTCAGGTCATTAATTAGTTAATTAATTTATTGTCATTAATCATAGATGTATCAAACTCAATCCAGTTCTGCATCTTCATGATATGTAACTGTCTAGAAAAGTTGAAAAAGATCCAGCAAAGACTTTTTGAGTTATTGTGTTCACAGTTTAGGGCATTCATTATTTAATTAATAACTTAATTAATATTCCTTATAGAAGTACCAAAATCAATCCAGTTCGGCATCTTTATGATATGTACCTGTGTGAAAAAGTTGAAAATATTCCGACAATTCGTTTTTGAGTTATCGCATTCACTGCTAGGATCTGTTGACGCGGATCAACGTGATTTGATAATATCGTTGTTTTATTGAATATTATCATTGATATAATTAGCCGTTTTCTTTACCAAATGACTGGACTGCTTGATGGTTATGAGGCTTTATACCCATGACATGGACATTGGATTACACATGCCAAACTGCTTATGTGGTGACCAAAGGGACAATGACAAGATAGCTGGAGGTGTGTGCTAAGGTTTCCTGGTAGGTGAGCTTGTGATATGCAGTCTAGCCATAGTTGGATGATAAACGCATAGCTCCCCATGTTGTCTGGAGAGTCATGCTATTGTAATGTCTTTGGGCAACTTAGTGTGAATATGTAAATATGTCAGAGACACTGTTGTGATCTGTGCAGTTGGCTGTGGTTGGTTAGTCTAGCGGTGCCTTAGGGCAGCTGTGGGTAAATAGATAGTTTACCACCACCAGTGTGTGGCTGTGGAATGAATGCACTCATCTATAATGTGCATTGAGTATCCAGAAAGGCACTAAATAAATCTGAAGCATGAGGATAGGGGTATACTTTTTCTTGGTTGGTAGAAGATATATAGAGGATCTTATCGCCTGCACTGTAAAAACTCTTCCAAGTCTCAAAGAAGACGACAGGAACGGCACGCTGCAGCTTTGGTCTCAGTGTGGCGTACTGTGAGGAGTCAAATCAGAACGGAGCTGGCACTGCGGGATGCCCTGGGAAAGCCACTGCAGGCTCTAGCTACACTGGGGTGGAAGCTCAAGCAAATGCTCACCAGGGCGGCTTGAGCTATATAAGAGAGAGGCACGGTGACTACTGCATCCACACCTTACTTTCAAAGGAAGTAGCTTAAGCAAAAAAAGTGCCCCCCTCCCTCTTTGGCATATCTGTCTGCTAGTCGTGTGCCTCATGTATGTTACAAAGAAGGGGGTGTGAGCCTCGCAGAAAATAGGTTGACGTGACCTACATATCCAAGTGGCTTCTTATTAGCATACGCCCATATTTTAGATACATACACACACATACGGATACATGGCAGATAACAGTGACTTGTGGAATAGACTGCAAAGAAGAAGGCTATTTACATTATTTGCATTAGGTCCTTTGTTTGCCTTCAGCCGTCTCAACACACGGACAGATGGCACTCTTTCTCACACACATGGGTAGTTCAAACCAGAAAGGGACATTATGGTTTAAAACATTGTCAACATTCCCCAGTGTGAGGATTACATGGTAAACATTGTATGGCTAAACAAGATGCTCACACTCACATGTTGAGGCAGGATGGACCGCATTAGATGGGATTGATTTATTTATTAACGCGGTAAAGGGTACAGATGTGAGGGCAAGGGCAGCCAACAGACATGAGCCAAAGGTTATTCATGAATCAGGACAGTAAGCCGTGGTCATGGGATTGGACGCGCTAGTTCAAATGATGGTGCCATGATGTTCGTGCTGTTCAATGTGTATATCATGTGACCTCGCAATATAAGCTGGGTTATCAGAAAAAACATTCAAGCAAACTGGAGTTCGGGGCATTTTTAAGCTGCTCTTCCATGTAAGATATCTGTTACTGAATTTGATGTTTTTCATTCAATTCAGTAAACCAGCAAACCTACAACAAGATAGATCTTTAACCAATGTGGAGAGTGTATATCAAGGCTATCCAAAATATGGTAGTGCATGTGCCACAAAATTCACAGAATGGGAACCGTTATCCAGCTCCAGTACCTGGCTGGAGGATTCACCTATATTGTGCATATTTGGAGGTTGGACCAGTTTATGTTAATATGAATGAGCATTACAACAAGGTTCATTCATTAGTTTTTCACTAGAATCTCAACAATACCTGTTTTCACTTCCACCCAACATTATAAATTACATTGGTCTGGTGCTTTTACATACACCTCTGGTCAGATATTATTCATAAAGCTCTTAAAACACCGGCAGCAAAACAACAGCGTCCACAATCCTCTGCTCTCACTTATTTAACTCTTTGCAGGAGGAGATTTTCAGTAATTCTTCTTCGTCTGCTGTTTATCACTCTCTCACTCTTCCTCTTTCATCCCTACTTTATCTGTCCCCTCTCTCTCTCTCATTGCAGTGCAGCCATCCCCAGGACAACTATTAATCAGAGGCACAAAATGATAGATGTTTTGCTCACCAGCAATGCCATCTATTTTGCCTAAGTACAAACACTAGATGTGAGGTGCATATTTATTTGTGGAAAAAGGACCAGTGGCTGAAAAGAACACACATATTCATTCATTTCTGGACACACACAGACACATTGTGAGCAGGGATGTGTGGATGGTTTAGGAATGGTTTAGCTCTGAGCAACGAAGATGTGATAAGATAATTTTGGTTAGAACTTTGTCTGGCCCTGGTTTAGTCATGGATTAGATCTTCTTGAGCCCCAGTTTAGATCATATAAGTGAGCCACTGGGTGAGTTTTGTTTCTATCTTTCTATTAGTATGATCAAATCTGGTTTAGTCCCAGTCTAGTCCTGGCTTAGACCTGGTTTATTCCTGTTTTAGTCTAGAATTTTCCCTTGTTTAGTATTGGTTTGATCTGAGTTTAGATCTCATTTAGCCCTGATTACTTTGATATAGCCACCCTAAATATGTCTAACGATGCATCTGATTCTGAGTTTTGTCCAGTTCTTTATGTGCATTTTCGAAGCACCTTGCTCTGGATGATCATTAAGCAGCTTCAATGAATAGCCTGTGTCCATTGTTTGATTCCGGAGCTCTCAGAAAGACTTTAACCAGAGGCGTCAGTGAGTCACCGGACTAGAATACGCATTTATAAATAGTGCAGACCTATTGATACATGATTCATTCACTGTCTCAAGTATTATGAAACCTTTGCACTGATTCCTGTTCCCTAGACGTGTGCGGCGTGACTGAACCAAGCCTAAAGTGAAGAGGTCCTTTAGAGGCCGTGTGAGCACTCGAACACAATGTGACACAGTCCTCATCCTCTTATAACCTCAAACAAGTGTCCTTTAAATTTAGAGACTCATGAATAATCATGATTTGGTATATTTGCTCTTTTTACTACTGAGCTGTACCTCAATTAATTATGCAGAAAGATTTCAATTTTTCAATTTTTATTACACTTATAACTTCTGACTCTTAGCAAGGAAGTTGTGGATTCAATCCTTGGGCCAGGCCAGCGCAGCCCATTATAATCTTTCTGATTGTAGTCTGCATGTCCTCCCCATGTTACTGTTGGTTCTCTCTGTGAATTCTGGCATCAAGCATGTATTAGGAGAATTTATGCTGCGACTTTGTATTGCCCTTAGTGAATGAATAGAAGGTAATGGTTCACTGTAGGTGTCTCGATGTCAGAACTGTGACTAATTTGACTCATAGCTGCTAATTCATGGCAAACCAGGTTCAGTTGGTAGATATTTCTGTCACTGTCCTGTCTAATGAAGCCAAAAAGGCCTAAAAAGTATTGAAGATAGAAGATGAAGAATAAAAACTGACCCATGTTTTAAAATATAGGTATAAATACAGTATAGTGTTGGATTTGATAGTTATTTCAGTTTTTTAGTACTAGTAGTGTTTTGTCAAGCCTTTGCTCTATAGTCCCTTTCAAAGTTTGTAAACAGAAAGTTCAAAATTTCCGGAATGGAGGCAACTGGAGGCAAGACCATGATACATTTTTAATGGAGAAATAAGAATTAGCCACAAAATATTGCAAATTAAGATGGTTTTGGCAAATGACGACCACTCTGCTACATGTAGGCGATGTCAGAGCCTGGTTAGGTGAATGTACCTTACATTGTAAGTTTAGTAACAATTTTGGGTGGAGGCAAAATTCTTGATTTTTAGGTTTCTCTGGACAAGTCCTTACAGAAATATTGAAGACCACAATAGTTTTTTTATTGCATGTTCAGAATTATTCCATCCCTCACCACAAAACACTACTTTTTTGTAAAGTTAACTCACTCTTGCTCCAGTCGCCTCCATTCCGGAACTTTGAACCTCCCACATGACAAACATTTTAAAGGGTCTATATTCAGTATTAATGCATATGTCACCATGCAAAACCACTGACGCGGTCCACCATCACCAGATAATGGAAGCTCTAGCCGTTACATGCAATAATGCTGTCAGAGAGGGTCAAGGAGACAGTTGACTGATCTAGTCACTGATTTTACATACAAGATAACAAATCACTGACTGTCTTGCATGTTTTTCTAACTCAAGTGTCCCAACAGGTGAAAACACTGAGAAATAATGTTTGCGGTCCAGGTGTGGATTAATGAACCATTTGTGAAGCGTGAGTGTACAAGAGATGAATCACAAATCTGTAGCCATTTTTACTCATACAATATATCATCTTAAATTGCCCTAAGGAGGATGCCATTTTGAAAACCCCTCAATTCCAAATGCTACCCTCACATTGAGCCAAATATAGGCGGCTTAATGTAATGTCAAACCAGCTTGTGATGGAAAACCAACATAGCAATTTTGTTCTGGGGAAAGTCATAATTTTTCAATTGATAATCATATGTAAAGTTGAATAATATCTTCAATTATTTTGTTGCGTTTTGGCTGACAGAGCCTTGGTCGCACGCCCCTGTTTTTGCTACACCACACTTATTTCCTCATCACATCCCATCTTAAAATGCTCCAATTATGTTTCGAGACAAAATCAGCACAGCTTTCTCATTCTGTTTTTAATGACCTACTCACCCATGAATTCATTTACATGACTGAGAATCCGACTCTCCTCAAAACCCCCAGAATCAGTCATGCTTTATAGACCCCAAGGAAGAGCGGCACGTCTTGGCAGAGCTCGTGGTATAAGCCAAGAGTATTGTGGGATATATCGATAATGAGGACGAGACTCGGTATGCCAGTATTTGTCCGTGTAGATAAATCAGAAATAATTGCCTGGGTCCCTACAATTTGGAAGCCACAATACAATACAATCAGACATCAGTCATTTTGCAGACTTCGCGGGTCACTGGTTAAAACAATAGGGAACACACGCTAATTGTTTGCTGTATTTTGGGACACGGGATAGTAGATTTAAAGTCCTTTTGTGCATGTGAAGATTTCCATTAAGTCATCTGAGAATCATTTTAAACACTACTATTATTTAACTGTACACATGTAGGTGTCAAAGTTGTAATTTGTAAAGATGTGAAAGTGCAAAAGTTTGGGAATTTCTGGGATCCGGGTTCAAATCAGTAACGCAGTGTCAGTCAGTGGCTGCAAACAAGAGTGTGGTTGAAGACAGCATGTGCCTGTTAGTGCTCTACAAGCTTCTTCCAACTGTCAAAGATTTTCACAATGTCACAAAAGTTACAGTAATATGCCTCATAAATCCCCCAAACCAGAATAAACCAGTTCCGTTGCATAACATAGTGGGAGAAAATAAAACTAGAAGTGTGGATGCTTGTCTTTTACTCAAATGTAGTCATGCAAAGTCTTTGTAGTCAGTTCAGCAGAGGAGATGAGGTGTGCGCATATGGTGTATACAGGGCAGTAATGGAGGGAATCACTTTAAAGGGTCCTGCCTCAGTGATCCTGGCTGATAGAACAGGTCGGCTGGGTACAACTTGACACTGTTCAAAGACGTGACCAAAGAATACCAATGTCATATTCATGAAAAAAATATATATCCCAGCTGCCCAAAGGCATGCAAATGTTAGGACAATGGTGACTCTAAAATGACCCATGTAAATGTTTGTCTCTGTCAGCCCAGCAACTAAGTACCAAGTTTCATTGCTCTCTGCCAAAGTAAGTGCGTCCCATAGGGGTCATAAAGATGAGGGCACTATTGAGGCACCTCTGTAAATTGCATGTGTACATTAAATATACACTAGCCCGGATCACTGTGTCAAAATTCTTGAGATAAAGTGTTCTAGGGCATTCATTTGTTAATCAATTATTATTAATCATAGAAATACCAAAATCAATCTAGTTTGGCATCTTTATGATATGTAACTGTCTACAAAAGTTGAAAAAGATCCGGCAAAAACTTCTTGAGTTATTGTTCACACGTAGGATCTGCGGATGCGGACACGGACGTGATTCCAAAACTGTTTTGCCGATATAATAACTATGCAATTCATGTCAATGTCATCCACCCACAAGTATTAACATGCTGGGAACCTTGTATGTGCAATTAATAGCCTCTGTTTAGATTTTAACAATGAACCATAGCAGACATGTTGTTGTGTATTCTCATGCACCTGACTCAATTCATTATTTATTAGCTTGACTCAAGGACACTATACAAGTTCAACCTGTTCTTAATAGGCCACTGAGTTTTGTGTTGAAGATACAGTGTGTGCCACAGGTATTGTGGCCGAAGTTGTACTGAACACATTGTACTTAATCCTCCATTGCACATCTCTTCTTGCATTTCTATAATAATGATCAAGTGTAATAAGTGGAACACTGAATTGTGATGGCTGATTTACATAGTCAACAAGGAAAGGGACAAAATTATGGTTAAGTTATTTGCTTTTGGTGAAAATCATAAAAACTGTGTGGAATCAAGATTTCTTTGTTACTTACATTATTATCAATGTAAGACAAGGACGATGCAGATTCCTACAAGCCTGGCCAGCTGCAACCTCTTTTCCTATTCTATACAAAGATGTTAGTCTGGTCTCTCGTTGATTGCGTTCAATCGGGGCGGGGTTTACCGGGGTTTAGTAAACCAATAGCCACACATACATGCACACAGCGTGTTGTCAACAAGCAAGTCACGTTTGAAAAGTTTATGTATAACAGCCAACAAAACACATGCCGCTGCAGCTCGTAAACGGCTTGTGATTGGTCTGTCTGTAAACTTGCAGAGAAAGATAAAGCAACCAGACTTCATGTTGGGCTGGTATACCAGGCTATAGTCACTACAGATTCCAGGGGTTCAGCATTAATTTTTTTCTGGCTCAAAGAATAATAATGCATTAGTTTTATACAGCGCTTTTCTCAAGACTCAAAGACACTTACATTATTCATTCACTCCACAGCCACACCTAGTGGTGGTAAGCTACTTGTGTAGCCACAGCTGCCCTGGGGCACACTGACAGAGGGAGTGGCTGGCAGTCTGCGCCTACAGCCACTCCAACCACCACCACATTCATTCATTCATTCATTCATTTATAGGCAATGCGGGTTAAGTGTCTTGCCCAGGGACACAACGACAGCGTGTGCTTGGACAGGGACTCGAACCACCGACCCACTGCACCACTGCCGCCCATAATACTGAAGCATCCAGACCAAATCGTGATCTGTCACTATCTATATGACCAACCATCTCTATCTATATAACCCTGCTTATGTACCCACAGTAACTACTGGTTAAACAGTTGTTGAGTAGTGACTAAGGCAGACGGATTCACCGACTTGAGACAGCTTTATGAACTTTAATGGAAAGGTAGAAGCTAAAGTGAATGATTGCTACCTCTGGCGACTCGTTAGTGCTAAGCTAATTACTGGTGCTTTGGTGAGAAAGGTTGGGATGTGGGGGGAGGAGCTAGGCTAATGAAGGATTAGGCTGGAGCTTTCGACTGTTACCTTTTGATGGGATTATTATGCTACAGGCTAAAAACTGGCTGCCTTTAATGATGGTGGCTCTGGTGTCATCGGAAACAGGAGCATCTGTAAAAATGGCCATGGACATCAGAGAGAGCCACAGGCCAAATCACAGGAAGTGCTACTGCTTTATTTAAAAAGGAGATGACAATTGAGTTGGACTGCAATCTAATAAAACTGAGGTATTTTCAAAAGTTGGACTATAGTGATACTCCTCCCATCTTCAGAGTGTGGAAAGTGCATGAATGAATAAAAAGATATACATGTTGAGAATCTATAGCAGTTGTCATGGCAGCTCTGTTCTCATTGATATGCATACCACCTTATAATTTCAGCTCTGCTGAATCTCAAAACGGGATGAGTCACACCTACCAACTCCACTTCAGTCTATAATGCCAGTGTTCAAGACATGGTTTGGTGTCTAAGAGTATTTGTTAAACACATAATGAGCCTTATTTCCATTTCCACTGGGAATTACTTGAAGATGTTAAAATCATCAATTTTTTTTTTTAAACCTTCACTAATCCATAAACAAAACAGAAAATGAAAAAAAAATGCTATTAGAGGAACTGTGCATGCCCCTAAAGCCTGAAGTTTACAAATGCCCCAAAAAAGCTACACAAATAGCTGTAGTACTTTCTATAAACTAAATTATATCTTCTTATGAAGCCCCTTTACATATACATGTGAAATACCTGGATGTGAGTGCATTTGTATAGGCATACAGCAATGTCTCAGAACATGTCTTATCTTAGCATGCACTCCAGATACAAACATGAGTGTATAAGGCGGATTAATGGCACAATTCTTTGTGGTAGCACCATAGCAACTAAGAGAGGCTCCTCCCCGATACGAAAAAGACCTGGATGGTGTGTGTGTGTGTGTGTGTGTGTGTGTGTGTGTGTGTGTGTGTGTGTGTGAACTAAATGGACCAACAGCCCATAGACACTTATCTGTATTTGTACATTATGTGTACACATTAACCCTGCCCACAACTCCTCCTTTTTATGCTCTGTGTGAGTCAATGAGTGGCAGACTCGTCCAGGGAGTAAATCTGGCCTCTTTGTTTTGTTTGGGGGGCTTTAATTTTGCTGGTGTTTCTAAATTACCCATAATTGTAGCCTGCAAACCCCTCCACACTCCTCACTATGAGGCATTCAGAAGTACACAGTGGATAAAATGGCTGCAGAGGCACAGACTGTCACACTTGTGGCACACATGCCTGCACCACACTCACCCCGAGGTTGATAATGAGACGTGGGAAACATGATTTATGTTGTAGAGTGCAATCTAATTGATATAATTAATCACATTCTTTCTTGACTAATTAAATTACCACAACAGATTACAGAATATTTGGCCACAAACATGCCCGGCGGCCGTGCTGTTTGTTCTCAACACTCCACTTTACACTACATGTTTCTGAAAAGCTGTGATCAATGGATTTTATGGCCAATAAATCACTGCTGATCCATTCCTGAGGCAGCGTGTGCCTCACAAAACATACACACGAGGAGCCTTTGAAGGAAACATCCAGCCCTGCTCTGGTGGAGGATGCTAGGCCAGTCAACATGGATGATGCAATCTGTTTATCACGCTGGCTCTACATATGCTCTCAATAATATACACTGCAACACATTTAGCTTGCCGAAGTTACAAAAACATCACATTTCTGCAGATTTCATACATTTTGTGTATTCTTGTTCGAAAATTAACCTCTTTTTCCATAAAGTGGGCGGTTTGCAATTTCAAATAACATCTACACAATTTAAGCACATTCTTTACATTTTGGGTGTACATTGACATTGCTGCCAAGATTTCTGACCAGAACAGGAGACATGAATTTAGTAGAAACACAGGAAGCGAGATCAGAAACGAAACCGCTGAAAAAAGGCAAAATCTGGAATACATGAGGAACCATATAGACTTTGGAGCCCATACAATGAGGAATGGACAAAGCCAGAACAGGAGACACACTGGTCCATAGTGAATGTACAGCCATGAGATAAAGGGAGCGGAGGTAACAATGAAAATAGAGAGCAGAATAAAGAGGTCATGTAGTGGTTATGAAACTATAGCTGTGACCTAATCTGCCATGTTTATCACTCTGACTGGAATTAAACAAGGCATGGCTTATGAAGCGGTGAGATCAGGGTGTGATGCAGTGTCCAGCTGACTTTTGTTTATTTCAACATGAACCTGTGACATGAAGATATGCATGTATGGATAGAGCATTAACTCTGATTGCTGTTTTGGTTTTATATTTTAGTGTTTGTGGTTTGTAAAAGTACATTTGACAAATATTTTACTCACGTTCAATGCAATTTCATATTGTTAGATGTAGAGGGAGCCAGTGCATATTCTTTTAACCTAATATATAAGATTACAGCCATTGTGTGCAATATTCTTTTATCTCAATGGACAGTTAGCAATAGTAAAAATCTCTCTTTACATTTGTCTGTGTCCTGTTTTTACCTCTTACCTTCTGCTTTTGTCTATAGCTCTCATGTAATACTCCAGCCCGGCTTTAAAGTGAATTATAGATTTAACATCACATTACAGTTGACCTGCTGTCTCCCACTCGGGCTGTGAGAAGTGCTGCCTTTTCTGCTAGATCATCACTGCATATGTAGCATAAAAAAGACTCATTGATCCCTTCATTGTGACTGAGCCATTGATGAGAAGACACTAATTCTCGACTAATGCTCTTTAAGAGAAAATCCACCTGCAACATGAAGAATATAGGTACAAGCAGAGTATGTAAATCTGTGTCACCATGTCAGTGGTTTATCATGCGGCAATTTAATAATGCCACCAGAAATACTTTGGATCCTGCTTGTACTTACA
>JAVQKC010040840.1:0-10946 GCA_036025475.1 Philypnodon macrostomus
ACTATGGCCCGGAGACCTGCAGCAGTCCGCTCCAGTCTTCAGCGGCTCTAAGAGGAGCTTTGAATTCCCACGGTTCATATTCTAATGCATCAGCACACTGGACGTCAACAAACGGCTCAACGTACGTCAAACAACCACCCACGTCCGCAGGACTGCACAGTGGCGTAACGCCCTACTCCTTGGACCAAAGCTACCTGCATCACAGCGCACGAGATGCATCTGACATCTCAGGTAGAACAACAGCTATACGGAAAATAATAGCAAGTCATTTTAGGCTTGAAATGATGACGACACACTGAAACGAAACCTCAGATGTGCTGTGCGTAAAGATGCATTTTACGCACAGCGTCAAAAGGCCTTTTTTGAATTGGCAGGTTATATTATACGTATTTTAAACAAAAAATGCTTTATAAATAAACAATGAGGCAACAGAATAATATTTTGAGTGATATATAGGCATTTTTATTCTGATTATTGCATTAAACTCAAAATATTGCTCAAATTAATTTGAATGTATTTTATAAACTCAACATTCATAGTTGACTTGGGTCTGATTCATCTGCAGTTCATGTGTCCTCAATGCGTCCGTATCAACAACAGTTTGGTTCTCTTCAGTAATTTATCTTGTAGAAGGAAATATATGTGTCCGTGTGTTTGTGTTCATTTCATTATTTCTATTATATCATAAGAAACATAAACAACTTTCTTACTTTACGCATTGTTCTGAAAAATGTAGTAAAAGTGATATTAGTGAAATGATTCATTTCTGGTGTGTCCCGTGTGTTCACAGTAGGCCTGTCCCGGTATTCCTCACACTCGACTCCCGTGTGTGACAGGAAGGATCTAGTCCTGAACCTGAACGGGATCTCGTCTCTTCATCCCAGCACCAGCAGCGCGAGCAGCGGCTCCTATTATCACCAACAGTTTCATCAAACCCATCATCTTCATCACCAGAGCTCGTACCAGGACGTTAAGCCGTGCGTCATGTGACAAAATATAACTTTTTCACAGACACCATTATTTGTAACATTGACCTGTATTTGTTTTGTTACAAGTAAAGTCAATTCTTTTAAAAGTGATCTTCTGTCTTGATTTGGAACAAAAGGAGTCTGTCATAGATTATTTCGCTGATTCATCTGTTTGGCTTTTCTCTTCTTTGGTGTTAAAACCCCAAAATACCAACAATAATGTAAATAAAGTATCTAAAGCGAATATAGGGATTTACAAAATAATAATTAATTTTGAACTTAATTTTGAGTTGTCTGTGTGTCATGTGCCTAGGTCCTTTTCTCTTACCATCAACCTGCCAGTGGGACTACAGGTGAAAATTAGCCGTGTGGCCAATTCTGGTACATTTACATGTTGGACTAATGTACACATGTTTATTAATGTGCACTGTCCCATTTGAAAAATAAAATAAACAAACATAAAACCAAGATTCAGTTCATTTTAAACCTGTCTGGAAGGATAAAATATTAACTGTTAAAATTTACACATGGCTTTCAGAACATGTTTGTAGGTTTTTTACATATACAGTTTTTATTTTTGTGCAAAGAATTGAATTGCAATTAATTGTGCAGCCCTATGTGGTAATACAAATACTACTTTTGAATGGATTGAAGAGCTGTTGTGGGTTCCATTCTCGAACCTGCTGACACACACTCTTTCTGTGTGGAGTCTGCGTGTCCTCCCTGTTACCGTGGGTTCTCTTCAGCTTCCTCCCACCGCCCAAAGACATGCGGTGAATGAATGTGTGCGTGAATGGTTGTGTGTGTGTGTCAGCCGTGCCACTAACTAGCCAATGTCCCGGTGCATGCCCGCCTAAGGCCCATTGTCGCAGCAGTTTGAAGCTGGCATTCATTGTGTTCCTGTTACAGAAATATTAAGTATTACAAAAGTATAACGGGACACTTGTCTGTATCATATAGAAACTGGAACTAAACACCTGGGTCAGATCCAAATGCTCCACAAATGGGCAGTGCCAGGTAGAGACGGAGGGGCTGGGTGAGAATTTACCCATATTATGTTCATTTCATGTTAATTAATATGAAATATTGTTTTTATCTTGGATAAGGTTGACTTTATTAAGAAAACTGTTCACTAGAGAACACAGGTCAACCACTCAACGATGTTAAAAAATAGTGTTCTACCCTAGTCTACAAACAGGCAGTATTTAACATAATAAGTGTCAAAAGGCCTGAATTCTCAGACAGAAGAATTACAAGAGAAATGCATAGAGAGACCTTCAGAGCGGGAGAGAAGGGCAGGGAGAGACCTTCAGACACAATGTTCCCTAACATACCACCAAATGTGAGGCTCCCATGTTACATTTTGCATGCTGCTTTGTGCCATGTGAGAATGAAAGTGTGATTTTTTTTATTTTCCCTTGCATCTTAACAGGTGGAATTATTTAAATACTCCATGGCAGATGGTTGGATGATCACCAGCACATTGTTCTTTCTCTTCAGTATATCACACAGGCTCAGGGAGGAAAGCAGAAGCAAATCCTCTTGGTCCCAATAGTTTAAGATATTTAGGCTTATAACCAGGGCAGTACACGGTTTAAGGAAATACTGGGGTAACCAAGGCTTTTCAGGGGAACGGGGAATGTGACAAAATTCTCAATGATGATAATCTTGGTATCATATTAGTATCTTAAACGGAAAATGTATATTTAAATGCCTAAAGGCCCTGGACTATAGCTAGGACTAATCTAGCAGCATACTAAACCAGGACTAAATCAAAACGATGTGAACTCAATGCTGCATATGGCCACACTTACAACTTTATATTCCAAGAGGGGGCATGTTCTGTGTCATGTTTGATGCCATAAACACTCTCCTTGAGGCTAAAATCATTGGCAAGGGTTATTAGAAAATCCCACTCAATAAAAATCAGCAAATTAAAATCCAATGTTATTACTGAGCATAAAACGCCATGTCTGTATAACTTGGACAGACTTATATCAAGCCAATACATGTCTGTGCACACATTGTCAAAGGAATTACGAAGAGCAGTGGGGCTGTACAAATCTATTGAATCTGTAGAAAGGTGTGTGTGTAAATGTGTGTGCGTGCGTGCGTGTATGTGTATATGTGTGTGATGTCTGTGTGTGTATATTTGCGTGTATATGTGTGTATGTGTGTGATGTCTGTGTGTGTGTATATGTGCGTGTATATGTGTGTATGTGTGTGTATGTGTGTGATGTCTGTGTGTGTGTGTGTGTGTATATATGTGTATGTGCGTGTATATGTGTGTGTGTGTGTGATGTCTGTGTGTGTGTGTATATATAAATATATATATATATATGTGTGTGTGTGAATGTGCGTGTGTGTATGTATGTGCATGTGTGCATGTGCGTGTATATATGTGCGTGTGTGTATATGTGTATATATATGCGTGTGCGTGTATATATGCATGTGTGTATATGTGTATGTATATGTGTGTGTGAATATATGTGTGTGTGTGTATATATGCATGTGTGTATATATGCGTGCGTGTGTGTGTGTGTGCCTGCACCGGAGTGACAGCCCATCCCGATACACTCTCGACACAGAACTAGATCAGTGCATTCAGAAATTATCCTTATCTTTCCTCCCCTGCCTCCCCTTTTCATTTAAATAGCTTGTTTATCGGATCTCGCGCCACCACTTTCCCCAAAAACAAGACTAATCCAAAAAGCCACCTGTCATAGTTTATCTTTCTTACCTTTTTGTGTTTGACTTTGAGATCTATTTTACTTCTCAGGGGGTTTTGCCGGAGAGTGAAGTCGAAGCAAAGGGAGAAGGCAGATAAGGCAAATGGGGAACTGCACGGCTGACAGGTAACACGGCCCCTGTTCCCTCCAATGACATTCCTTCATACAGATAATAGCAAAGCCGCTTTTGGTGCGAGTTTCTATAAGACTAATGTACTGCTCTGACTTCACCTGTGGTACTTCTAACTCATGTAAATGGGAATGTACTAGGACTGCACAATACCTTGGAAAATGTAATATCCATATTGTAAAAAATCTATGGTTTTATTCACACCATGGTCTCATATTTGTGTGTAAATCAGAGCTTTGACTGAATAATTAACTTTAAAACTCATATTTTAGTCCTTAATTCCTACATTTTGTCCTATTTTTGCCTTGTTTTAGTCCTTATTTAGTCTGTGAGTACAGATACATATAGGTCTGATCATTATGTGTGATATCACATTATTTGTAATACACACAGAAGAAGTATGATACAAGTTCACTGTGAATCTTTGAAGAACATTTAAGTGCATCAAAAGTGGTCGCCGTGGGGTTAACAGGGAGTTGCCTCATGCAGAAGAGTGGACTTGGGATAAATTGGCCCGCAGCAAAGCTAACTTGAAGACTTATATTCACAAGAAAACTAAGGTGAAGTCTTCTATTAAAATTCTGTTTTTATAGCAACACAGAGTACATGTAGACTGCAGTATAAACTAAATACACCCATACCTCTTTGTTCACTTCGAGGCTCCAGACTTGAGCCAGTAGCCTCCATTTTATTCGTCACCTCTGAAACTGAAATGTGGAATTCGATTTTTTTGGGACCGGCTGGTTGCGGCTGCTCGAACACATCTGACGGCTGCAGCGCTGGAGCACTGAGGGCAGAAGACAAAAGAATATGGTATGTATGTATGGTCTGGTGGGCGATATGGTGATAAAAATCGAATCGTGTTATGACGATCTACTAATCTGGGAATCGTGATGCAGGGCATTCATTTTTACTGGCCAACCCAAGATATTTCTCAGCACAAGCAAGCAGACACACACAAGTCAGCAGAGACCGATGTGTGCATTTATAGTCCAAGCCTGAGTTTGTGGTCTGTCGTTAAGGTGTGCCGTAACAAACAGCCACATAAGTCTTATTGTCTAGAGGTTTTGTGTCCTCCTTTATAGATGCCCGTGAATACTGTCTCCAGATGAGCTGTTTCAGGGGACAGAGACATGCATGAGTGGCACCTGTGGGAGTCTGCTTTAGGAGTGTAGAGGAGATCCTTGATCCTTGGCTTCTTTCTTTTCGTAGACGTCTTTTGTCTCAGGGGTCTCTTGCACGCCTGGTTGACCATCCCCATCAGACGTGCAACCCTGAAAATAAAGTACAATTGAATAAGGAAAATATTACCCCCTAAGATTGAAAAAGACCATTGTGACGCTAATGCTAATTCAACTTATTAGGGTTTATTCCACATTATTGCCATGTGGAGAACATCCCTAAACTCGTCTCATTCATGCATATGTAATCCAGCATGCTGAGGCGCTGGCATTCTCAGGAGCTGAAAACACTGGCTGATGTTGGGAAGTAAGTGTAGCAAGAAAAAACAAAGCTGCTCTTAAAAAGGAATATCTGAGCTTTTCTAGCAAATTGAATTCATAAATATAAGTTAAAAAGTACAAAATGTGACTCTACAGTGAAAACTAGTAAAAACTAAAAAGCTGCTCTAAAAGGAATCAGTACATCAGAAAATATATTTTGTAAAGATGCTGTCTGTAACACTAGGCTATTGGATACTGACCTCTCCTTATCTTCTTCATCACCACTCTCGTACTCCGACTCCTCACTGGACACCTCTTGGCCCGGCAGAGGGGGGTATTCCGGGGGAAATGGAGGAGGCATGGGGATAGGTGGAGCTGGGGGCAGAATTCCATACTGTGGAAATAGTCCAAGAACAAAGTGAAATCAGTGAGACTCAGCCAAGGTCATACATACTGACCCTGTCATAGGGATAAGTTATGTATTTTTATGTATTATGTTCTGATCCTACAAAAAAAGTTGGTCTCCATGACAAAACCTTAACAACAATCATCATCATCATTACATTATTAACAGTGTAATCTGTGTCAGATTATTTGGCACCATGGCATAATTGAGATATATTAGATTTTTGCAAATATGGATATTGCGTGTGCTGATTTTGCGTATTATGCAGTCCTACTTAATTATATACTTTATTATATACTTTATTGTATACTTTATATTGTGATTCATGTGAATCTTTGTGTCTGGCAAAGAATAATTCATATTTCCATAATCTAACTCAAAATGTATGACTTTTCTAAAACTTCCATGATATTTGCTGCTCTGAACATTGTTCATTGTAATATTTATCAACTTAAAAAATATAATTCCTTTTGCAGATACTAGCCTTACTTACCATGGGTGGTCGTGCAGTGACTGGGCCGAAGGGACAGGGTAAATTCATTTTATTCATCAGATGAAGTACCTGTGAAGATTTATGACAATAGAATCTGAAAATCCAAACACAGCGTCGTCTCGAACAGGCAGCTTGAACTTAGGGGCCATATGTGAAACAGATTGCAATCTGTATGCATTTGAATTTAAAATACAAGCTTTAGGGTAGGATTGCAGAAGAGGTGAGCAGCCTCAGTACAGCACACTAGCACCACCACTGGGCCAACGCTGGAACAACATTGGTAAAAATCCAGGCCTCACCGCTCTTAGGGAAATGTTAAGCCCATAACTCATGCCTCCCACTTATAGTCTATTATTAATACTTAACGCCCCAAATTTAAATTTAAAAGGCAAATGTTTACTGTTTGATCTTCGTGAGGTTGGATACAGTTCAAATCCCCTCAGGACACTCCAGAAATCACACTATTTCACTCTTACAATAGAAAAGTCAAGATTTTGAAAAGTGGCATGCAAATCTGAATGTGTTGTACAAATTCCCTCTTTACACTTACAATTCAAACAGGAAGGTACGGATGTAAATGCATTTCAAAATGGCCGACATCTACAAGCATGGTTACATACCTGAACGTAAAACTTTGGCACGCTGATGAGGGCGTGTGTGATGTTGGCGAGGATGCTACTCGAAGGTGGAGGATATAAATATTTTAAAGTAGGATTTGGATGGAATTTTAACCTGGAAGAGAAAATGACAGAGTTACTCTCTATTAGGAGCCCACAATTTACCTCAAACACATTTTATTTAGATACAGTATCAGTATCAGAATTTATAATATTTTGTATATTTCACAAAAATTTAATCTGGCAGTGCTTACATTTTGTTTATTTTGATAAAGTCGACTTATTTGTAAGATACAGTTGAAGTATTCACCTCTCTAATTTTTCATTTTTAAAAATACATTAATTGGAATACAATTTAAATACTGTATAATGCCTTTAAAACTGTGATATATCGTTATTATGTGCAATATATCGAGTATCGCCATATTGCCATTTTATCGGTACTGTGAGCCATGTATCGGGTTCCCAGCCCTATTTATTATTGGTGGTATTATGTCATGGCCATGTTTTTGATGAGAACCGTGCAATTTTCAGAGACTGTTGATTTGTGTCTGTGTGAATGTTAATGTATTGTACTGGCAGCTGCTGGCAGTGAGCCCAAGACAAAATTCCCCTTGGGACAATAAAGTTTATCTAATCTTAAGATCAGAAAATGCCATATTGTGATATCTTCCATCTGACAGAAGGTTACACTGTCAAAATAATAGTCTAATAAAAATGATAATTATGTACTGCTACTGTAGTTAAATTACCAAAATGTATTCTTAATCTTGTCCAAGATTTAGTCCGGGTTTAGTCCGGGTTTAGTCCGGGTTTAGTCCGGGTTTAGTCCGGGTTTAGTCCGGGTTTAGTCCGGGTTTAGTCCGGGTTTAGTCCAGGTTTAGTCCAGGTTTAGTCCAGGTTTAGTCCAGGTTTAGTCCGGGTTTAGTCCGGGTTTAGTCCGGGTTTAGTCCGGGTTTAGTCCAGGTTTAGACAAAATTTAGTTTAGCCCTGGTTAAGTCTTTAGTAAGTTTAGGTTATAAAAAAAACAGGGTCTTGCATTTCTTCATAACATAAAATTAAAAGTGGTCTATGGTGAATAAAGCTGTCAACATATCCCCATATTTAACATGGTTCACGACAGAAACACACATGTTTTTTGTATCATGGGGCCCTATGCTCCAATCTCCTTCCCACACATTTCCTCTTACCTTAACTACATACAGTACAATAATAAATAGACTCCAGGTAGTAAGTGTGAGCAAGACAGCCCTATTCTTCAGATGACTAGTGCTCTAGGCACAATGTAAAAATCCAGCTATTAAGGGCATTGGGACCTGTTTGACCACGTCAGCACCAAGGCTTGTCTTCACATAATAACTTTCATAAACCTTGGCCCAGCGTGGCACAGCAGAACAAATCTAACTGTACTCAGGCCTAATAAGGTGTGGGCACTGCACATGAAATTTAACCATTCTGGCAGAGCTGAAAGAATAGAACCATTACTGCCCACTATAATATCACACAAGTTTGAATTCTAACACGGTTATAGACATGGTGCAAAAACATATACACCTACAGTATGTACCCATTGTCCCTTTATGTATAAAGATTGTTGGATGATATGCAAACAATAATCACAATTTTGTTTTTGTATTGAATAGCATGTGTTGATGATTTCAGTTTCACAATGTTAGTTATTGTTATTATGAAGACTATTGCTATGGTAACCTATTCTACAAAAATGATGAACTTTAAGTTAGCTTTAAGTTTATTCAACAATTACTCAGGGCAAACATCTAGAATTATAAATCTGAATAATAATAATAAAAGTCTAATTCAATTGATTGCCCTTATATAATAATATAATATAATATAATATGATATAATGTAATATAATATAATATAATAATAATAATATTATAATCTCAATAGAAATATAATTTGAAAAAACATCCATAGCCTACTGCTCATACGGCCTAACCCTCGTGCTTGTCCGGCAGCAGAGGGTCCGTTGTTAAAGTAAGTGTGAGTGTGGTCTCACTGTTGGAATGAGATGTATTAAAACGCCCTGTTCCCTGCAAAAGGCAGAAAGGCCTGTCAGGTGCTCCCTCCAGCCTGCACGCCTAATTGGACACGGGGCCGCTGACATCTCCCACCACCGAGCTCTCACGGCACCATCGGGTTAAGTCTGTCAGTTAGCCTCAAGGCAAGCAATGCAATCTCAAGTCAGAGAAGAGGGTCCGGTGGGGCTGGGTTAGCGTAACAACCATGCAACAAGCACGGCTCATCAACAAGACTTACCCCAGACTTGGAGCAACGCCAGTGTCTATTAGAGGGATTCTGGGTTGTTTTGGCTCCTGCTTCTTCTGTCCCTCCTTGATTTTTTGGTTGCTGTAAATTGACAATGAATAAAATGTAACGGTGCTGAAAAATGAAAGGTCACCGGTTCGAGTCCCTGGACAAGACACTTAACCCACATTGCCTATGAATGAATGTGGTTGTGTGATTGGCGTTCGGTGGTGGTTGGAGGGGCTGTAGGCGCAAACTGGCCAAGCTTGCGTCAGTGTGCCCCAGGGCCATATACATCTAATCTATTATTATTATAGAGTGATCATATCTACAGTAGTTTTAAAGGTTTAAGGTTTTAAACTTTCCCACAAAAATGATCTAAATAAATGTCTAACCTATGAACACAATACTCACATTCTAAAAGTGTTAACTCTGGATTATCTCTGGCGAAAATAAGGGCCTCACCTTAGATTAATAACAATGTATATCATGATTTTGTCCGAACATAAAAGTTAAACCATGTAATTGACTCTAAAATACAGTAAAAAAAAATTAAACATTATCTATATATATATATATGTGTGTGTGTGTGTGTGTGTGTGTGTGAGCTGTAATAAAGCATCAATAGAAATGTAATAATAACCATAATATATTGAATTAAGTCGTTTTTAGATACTTAATTAACAGATGTTTACAAATTTGCATTGATTTATACAAGGGTAGAACTTATGAATTAAATATTGTAACAGTATTTATATCTCAATTAAGTATTAGTGTTAAAATAATGCTTGGTCTATTAACTGGTTACTAATGCTTAACTAATCTGTAACTAATGATTAACAGTGTGTCATTACAAAGTGTATTTAATATCACTTAACCAGGCTCAGCAACAACAGATAACCATTGAAAAACAGTAGATTTGACTAATTCTTACCTGTCTGGAACTGGTGGATCCTTTAAGACTGTGACATGATCTTGTCCTTTTGAAAACTCGACAACAAGTGAATGACCCAGAACCTCCAACTGATGCAGTCTGGTCAGACCCTAAAACACACGGAAAACTCAAATATTGCAATGAAATTATCACATTTTATTCCCATTGTATTTTAGATTATTAACAAACCTTCGCAGCTGATTTCTCGCTCTTGAAGCTCGCAATTGCTGCATGTTTCTGTCAAGATCAAAACACATTATATCCTATGTTTTGCCGTGATATGACTATGCTGGATTAGGAAATTGGGAAGTCTTTTTACCATACGACCCGTGTTCGGAAATACTCGGACAGACTCGGCTCCAAAATACTTCAATAAGTCCTCTTTCTCATTTTGGCTCAGCTCCAATGGAAGGTGCCGAATAAGCAGCGTTTTACTGACATTTGAGGTCGTAGTCCCCTCGTTTCTTTCCATTTTAGTGAAATAACTAACAACGGGGAAATAAAAGATTAGAAAAGATGCTTGCAAAACGACTCTTATGAAACGGTACCGCGGTAATGATCTACATATATAACGTAGTGTCTTTTTGTTGAGCTATTTTCGTCTTTTTACCTTTATGTGGTTGTCTCTAATTGTCTGTTGCATTAGTGGCAACAACTGGCAAGCATATCTTCGAATAAATGAGTAAATGAATGGATTTATGCTAAGCTACAGCCCGGTGTGCGGCTTCAAAACAAACCCACTTCCGCTTTTCCTCCTGTCTCCTGTTACGATTTGAAGAGCAATAGTGACATCTGCTGGACTGGGGGTAAGATGGCGCGTAATCAAAAGGATATGTTATAATAATTGTATCGTAAACAAAGATTTATTTAAAATAAAATAAAATAAAATAAAATAAAATAAAATAAAATAAAATAAAATAAAATAAAATAAAATAAAATAAAATAAAATAAAATAA
>JAVQKC010040853.1:0-27217 GCA_036025475.1 Philypnodon macrostomus
GTTTTGGCCCGTTATTAATTAATTACTTAATTAATATTCATCGAAGAAGTACCCAAATCGATACAGTTCGGCGTCTTTATGGTATGCACCTGTGTGCAAATGTTGAAACTGATCCGACAATTCCTTTTTGAGTTATCGCGTTCACAGCTAGGATCTGCAGACACGTACCGACGTGATTCCATAATATCGTCGTTTCGCCGATATAATTACCAAGTCTGCTTGATAGAAGTGAAAATTCTTAGTTGTGTGTTTTTTTGGGCTTAGATCCTCCTACACTGAAACTTCTAACAACCCAACCAACAAATTAGATTGCAAATAATAACTAACTAACCAGCCTCTGTCCATGGACATGCTGCTGTGAGTCGTACATCTAGGCTACATATTACGAATGTGCTAATGTGCTAATTTTGCTAATGGCTACATATGATTGTTAACTACAGTTTAATGTTTATTTCTGACTTGACAATATATATACACAATATAATTCCGAGATCCGACTTTCGACCTCTGAAGGCAACCAGAAAGCAGCATTAATTCCCTATTATAGAAAGCAGAATTTTAAAGAGAGAAAAAAATTTAATGTTTAATTCAATTTCCAGGTATTAATTTCCACCGGTCATCACCAAGCTTTGAGAAGGATTCAGCTCTCTGGTTATGTCATGAGTGGCTCTATCATGTCTTGTTGTTATTATTTGTTTACTTCATTGTGGCCTTTCCACGTGTGATCAATCAGAACTATGCATTTTTATAAATATATTTTATTCCCAATAACCACCTCCAATCCTTCGCTACTTTGATTACAGTGCTTAATGCTGATTCGGAGGCCTTTAAAATGCATTAATGGTGAGATGAGATTTGCATTTATATTGGATTTTCTTTTCAGGGCCACATGAAAACCTGCGAGATAGAGCTGTGCAAACAAAGACCAAACAGAGAACACGTATCATCTGAAACACATTCGACCCCATAATAGAGTACAGGAAAACGGAGTGACAGATGCTAGTGCGGGCGAAACAGGGCCATCTCATTTCACTGCTCTGAGCGAAGTGTGCACTCAGACATTATTCAGATGTGGCTCTAATACAAGAGAGCTACCGACCAGCCCGCCAAAGTGGCTTTTCTTCTCACAGATGATTGCCATACAAGTAATATACACTTATGCATACAATAAAGAGGAAGAAAAGGAAACTGGTTTCAAAGATTGCAGTGAAGTGAAGATTTCTCCTCTCAACATCATGAAATGATAAGCCTTTAGGGGGTAGATAATTGTATATCTCCTTGAGAAAGTGTGGCAATCCTTCTCTGACCTCTGTCATCAGTGAGGCATTATTGCCCACAGGACTGCCGCTCACTGGATTTTGAAAACAAACATTCACTTTTAACAGATTAGCAGTTTATGTTGCTAGCTTTTGTTTGTCTTGAACATGTCTGCATGGTTGAATAGTGTTTTGCTTCCATATGATGCAAAAGAGCTATTTCTGTTAACTAGCAGTTGCATAGGTGTATCTAATAAAGTGGCTAGTAAGAGTAGGACAGAATAATACCTGTATTCTATTCAAAGAGTAGTCTGATTTCCAGTGGGCGGGACTAAGACAGGCAGCGTAACCAATCAGAGACAGGCTCTTGACACTTCTCCTGGGCTATGATTGCCACAGACGTAATGTATACTTATGCATACAATAAAGAAGAGGAAAACTTTCTTCAAAGATTACAGAAAAGTGAAGATTTATCCTCTTTACTCAGCACCATCAAATGATAAGCCTTTAGGGGGAGGATAATTGCTGGCTCTCACTGTGCCTTTCTCCTTCAAGCGACACTGACCTTTTTTCAAGTATTAGACAGATCCTGGCGCCTTCCCAATGTGTGTTTATTTGTCGAGTTAGGCGCTGTGCCCGTGTTATTAAAAAGGATGGGGCTAGATTTGTTTGTCGCTGATCAGTTGCATTGTCTAACCTGTCGTTCTGCCTCCGGGGTAATCTGTGTCCTGATAAGGAGAGTCAAAAAAAAGAAAAGAAAAATAGGAATGAACGCTTTGTCTCTCGGCTAAATCTGATTCAACTATTTTTTCCAGCTCTAAATCATGGAGGCACACATAGTCCCCAGGGAAATTTACTAAGCGTTTCGGTCCTTGTTGCTGGTTAGGAGAGTGTTGCAGGGCAATTGTGTGCCAAGGAGGACCCGGGTATGTGTTTCATTCCCACTAAACACCACGCCCGCTCATGGCACTGATTTGTGACATTCTTTTCTATTATTTACTTATGACTCATGTGGTCTGTGTTAAAATTGCAGCAAATTTTTAAAAGCCCGTGGGTGCACTGCCTTGAATACAGCTGATTTACTTCAGAAATATCCTTCTAGTTACAACCAGTCACTGTATTATTAAGATATTAAGTTTGGGACTTATCTATACTAAAAAACTTAACTTTGTTATTATTATATGACCATTATATGACCACATTAGAATGAGGTTAAATCTTGGCTAGGTCAAATTCAAATTTAACTAGCACTCCGAAACAAGGATTCTACATACACCTACATCTTAAAACCAGAGATATTCCCCGATTCCCCTTCACTCTCCATTTTGTGCACTGCTGAGGTAGAAGACAAAATAAAACAAACAATGCACAATTGTGCCACATAATATAGAGTTATAATGATAAAAAATGCCACAAAGTAACTAAAATCAGTCTTGTCTATTCTGTACTATATGTGACAGTTGTGCAGATGTGTGAGCTCAGGATGATCATTGTTTTAACTTTAAAATAAGGAATGGATTTTATTTATTTTTTTCAAAACTCCCCAAACTGTAAGCTTAACATTCATGTATGTTCTTTTGATTATACTTGTAAGGTGTGAGTGCAGTCTAACCATAGACGACTGTACGGAAACCACTCTGCACTCAGTGTGAATGAGGTGTAAGGCAGGGTCACGTCACATGTATTCACTAAAGGCAGGAGTCACAAATGTGCCTGACACCTGCATGTCTTGCAACAGTGGGAGGGAGCCTGACTACCAGGAGAGAACTCAGGAGAGATGCTGGCTCCACCCACAGACTGTGTGGCACCAGGGATCAAACCCACAACTTCCTTGCCGTGTGTCAGAAGCTGCCACTGTGCATCCTGGACTTGACATTTCATTGTCTAGACTATTGAACTAATATCATGTGCTGACTGCTGAATTTGACACCAGTAATGATATTCAACTGGTGCTTGGTGGGTTCTGTAACATTTCAGACAGCAGCAAGCATCCAAACCCACACACTTTCCTTATTCTAATAAATGACTGCAGCATCACAGGCATCTCTCGGAGGATCCCCGGTGTTGGCACGAAGAGGCTTCAGAAGTTCTACCTCTGAGAGTCACGACTCTGCTCTGTCAACTTACACATTATGTAAAAGCACTGTTTACTGTTCTGGTGACAATATCCAGGCATGAAAGCCAATGGGGACCCACCATGGCTGTGGGACGTTACCAAGAGAGAGGAAATTGAGACAGCACTAAAAAAGTACTTAAAGAAAGAATAGCTACTTACATGAGTTTAAAATAAGCCCGCAGAAGTCTGGGACAATCTGTCATGTCAATATGAGACAGAAGCATATGATGAAATGTATTTATTAATGTGTCTTTATGGGGTCCTGGGACATGGTTGTAACATCTCTGCAGATTATGTTTTAGTTCTGTTTCATAACAAAAGTAAATATCCACTGATTTATGGACTAACGCATGAACGGATGCATTTTATTTTACACGTCTGCTTTTCTAAATACAGGAATTTTCCATGCAAGGCACTAGGTGTGACTGACCAATGACAGGTGTGACACACCTATTCACATACATATATGTAAAGGGGAAATATATAGCAAAAATAACATTAAATAACATGTATTTAAGGTTTTGTATGTGTCGCCCACATTGTGATTGTTTGGTCTCTGTTTGGTCCTCCATGGTTGCCTCAGTAAACACAATTTTTTTTTGGAGGTGCGGGTGTCGGCTAAGGTTAGCTTGATTAGCCCCTTGACCGGAGCTATGGCAGCAACACGCTGCTCTTGAGAGGGCGAATGTTTTTCTCTAACCGCTGTAGTTTGTTGATCACTTTGTAAAACATGCTGTGGACATATTTGCTCTTTTCTGTGTCTCAGGAGTTTGTTTTATTTCTGTGTCAGCGCTGGAGAGTGTAGTTTTAGCGCACTGAGCGGTTATTCATTTACAGGGTTATCTCTGGAGATAGTGGTGCTCCGGTGCAACTTTAGACTGGAGCTTTAGCTTTAACAGTGCGGACGGTGCAGGCAGCCACTATTTTTCTCTTTTGCTTAGGTAAAGTCATCAATCAGCACAGTCCTCTTTGTTATGAGAGTGAGTTAGTAAGGCTTCAAATCCACAGCGTGATCCACTGGGCCTAGGTGTATGGTGCAGAGCCTCGGTCTGTGGTGAGGCTCGCGGCCAGGTCACTCTCCTCGGGATGAGAGTAGAGTCTGGCACCGGGATTCTTTCAAAAATACTAGCTCAGTAGCGCTGATAAAGATACCGCTTGAGACACACCATGTTTATAAAGCGATCTTCAACAAAATACAGCAGATTTATCCACAGGTGTCAGTCTGAACCCCTCACAACAATAAATGTAACTTGTTATACCCCACCACTGGTAATAATATCTAATATAGTTTTGAGTTTTGTCAAACACTAAAGTTACAGACGTATAACTTTGATTAAACCTCTGTAAACACAGGGAACAGGATACTGACTGCAGTTCCTCTAATGGCCACGTGAGGCAGAACCCTAAATATATGATGCATATAGGACCTTTAACTTATGAAGTTACTGACATTAGATTGGCTCGAGACACATATCTCGCCTAGCCATGTCTATTCATTTGGTAACCCTTTATGTTACATCTTAAGTAGATTCAGTCACTACTGCCTCAACAAAAATATGAGACATAGAACAAGTGACTCGGACCTTTTCAATAACAAACTGGTCTTTTTAAAACCCCAGTGTGATCAAACTGAAAATTGGACTTACCTATAAATTTTATATCTGGTCGTAAATCCTTGGTGGAATTTCTCCACGAAGGACAGATAACTCCTGGAGTGGTGGAATGGTCCACGGTCCGAGATGAGCCACTCATACTGTTTGGTGACATGTTGCTCAGTGGCCAATGGGTCCTGGCGGTCCTGGCGGGAAGACTGAACTGTTATATGGTCCCATATAAACAGGAAGCAGATGACCTCAATAAACCTCCAGTTCATGCTTTTTCTTAAGCCGCTCTCTGTTCATTCTCGCTCCATTGTGTGGAGACCTGATGGGAACAGAAAAGGGGTGGGGGAGACACACAGAAAGAGACGTTACATGACAAATTCTATTTTAGCTGCACAAGGCAATAGATGTCATAGAGCGAGGTTAATTGTACTGCGAGCGAACAAATAAGACAGCGCCCTTGCCACTGTCACTTTATCCTGACATGTATTTTTTCACTCTTCCTGCCTCCATAGAGTTTGGTAAAAGGCTCCACGCACAGACCCGGCTGCTCTATATGTAAAGACCATTACCCTTTCGCAGATGAGCATGAAGAACGTTCTTAGTTGAAACGCTGTCTTTTTGTCTAATTGGTGTCATGAGCAGATCTGACAAGGTTAGAAGAGAGCGTCATGATATGTTATGACATCCTGCCATTACTGTGGGAGTGCACCGATCCCCTTTACCCAGTGGTGTCAATTAGAGCCGCAACAAACTCCACTCAAGTTGTGACCTAATGGATCCTCAAAAACCATCTGTTACAGTGTGTGGTTTATTCATCAAGACACTGTTTACTATGGTTTCATGTAAATACATTTGTATTAAAAGATCAATCAGAATACTGTTAGAGCTGATATCTATCTATCTATCTATCTATCTATCTATCTATCTATCTATCTATCTATCTATCTATCTATCTATCAACAGCTCTAACATGTGATGTGTTAACAATTTTTACACAATGTTATAAACAAAATATCATTTTTTGACATAGTTTGACCAGTTCATTATAACCAAACGATTTGAAGGGCTAAATCCAGACTATATCCAGGACTAACCCAGGTCTAAAGCAGGCCTTAGTGAGGTCTAAACCAAGATTCATACCAAGGAGTAAAATTATAGAAGACCTTGAAATTAATGTGATACATTTAGTTTTTGAGATACTGATATTGTATTTTCTGACATGAAATCGGTGCATTTAAAAACTCCATAATTTGCATACACACATACATGAATCAAACCATAAATGTTGATGAGCACCAATTCTATAATAGGGTTGAAATGATCCTTCCCTTTACTGTGTAGTGGCAAGGAACAGTAGATCCACTTGGCACTGAAATAATGTCTCTTAGTTACTGATAAGGAAACGATTTCCATCAGTAATTGCATTAAAGAACTTTGGCCCGTGGCCGTGAATAACCCAACAGTGTGCTATCGAGTGTGCCAATATGGAAGAAACTCTCTCCCATTTTCATGGTTTATTAGAAAATAACACATCTTAAAAGAGCAGAGAAAATTTAATAGGCCTAATCCTTCTTGTTAAATAGAAGATGAATGACTTGATTGAAAAAGCTAAAGTAATTACATCAGATCCCAGTTTACAAAAAGTTTTATTCAAAAACTCATGCTTTCTATTTAAAACGGGTCAATGCCACGTTTTTCACCTGAACAAGAAAGAATGTAAACAGCAAAACTGACGCAGACCTGTTTTTTCAGTTTATCTAAACAACAATTTACAAAAGTGTATGGGCTTTGATCAACAGAGAAAAAATGCACCTAAAATATTTTTTTTAAGTTTCATTGCTTCCATTTAAAATACATATGACATTACTGAACTAGGCCCATGCTTTCATCCCCAACAGCAAGGTGTATATTGGTGAAATGCCCCCATAGGGGATTTTATATTGTTAACAAGCAACCATGACAAATATTGGAAGGGATATTCGTCTGGATGTTTGGTAAGAATGTTTTTGGTAACTGGCATCATATTGGTCAGATGTGTTCAGGGCTGGGGGGTAATGAAGTGTTTCAAGTTTGAGCCTAATTGGGCAAAGTATGTGCCAGTTAGAGACAATCAAATATACTTGACTTTCCAATTTCAATCCAAAATGGCCGACTTCTTGTTTGTTGTAGGGTGGGGCCATAATACTATTTTATGTTGGGTACACTGTGGAGAATCACTGTACCAAGTTTCATTGTTCTCTGGCAAAGTAAATCTTCCCAGAGTTCCATGGGGTAATTTGCATATGTACGTTAAATATACACTAGCCCGGATCACTGTGCCAAAATTCATACGAATTTCTTCATCCAATTTAATGGCTCAATTAAAGTGCTCCAAGGCATTTATAGAAAATTAGAAAAAGAGCATGCAAAAACCTCTTGAGTTATTGTGTTCACAGTTTAAGGGCATTAAATAATTACTTAATTAATATTCATTGTAGAAGTACCAAAATCAATCCAGTTTGGCATCTTCATGATATGAATCTGTGTGCAAGATTTGAAAGTGAGCCGTCAATTTGTTTTCGAGTTATCGCGTTCACACGTAGGTACTGCAGACGCGGACCCTTGTTTCACCGATATAATTAAACAATGCTCGACTCATTGTACAACTATTACCCATCAGATAAGCTGCATTAAAACTATAATTACTTGTATAACAGAAACAAAGCATGTCCCCCCTTCTCTCATTAATATGACACAGATCCAATGACAATGAATGACAGTGTAGTTACCATTCCAGTTTTAGGCTAATTGTATTAGACTTGTCTGATCTGTGCTGTCAAAATGAAACAATACACATCACATAGAGAAAGCTGAGACTGTACAGGGGGTGGATTGATAATGATATGCATTTATGCAAATACAGTGCCCTGCTGATTTAAAACCTACATTTTCGTAATATAAAACATGGATGAGCCAACATATCATATTTCTGGGAATGGAAATGAGAAGCACTGGTTAATGAAGATGGCTAATGATGAATACTTTGACTGTGACTCTAAGGCCAAAGCAAGTGCAATTTAATATGAGAATGGCTTATAATGGAAATTCATGTCATCCATTTAGTCCATGGTTTAGAGGCTGACCTTGAACAAACCACATCCTAATCTACAATCAATCTGTTCTTCTCCAACTGCTATGGATATTAGTTATACTAGGAATAGAGCCTCTTGTGCTGCTTATGTTATGATTTCGAATCCTATTAAAGCTGCCAACCACAGGAAATCTGACTCTTTTTAAGACATTTACTTTTATTGCTTAAGGCTTGTTTAATAATCTATTAGATTCTTTAGACATTTCTTTGTCCTATATTGGGAAGATTTCTTGGTTTCTATGTACTTTCTTCACCCATAAAAATGACCCGTATGTTTTTATTGTAATTATGGTCCACAGTAATAATTAATTTGGATCTTCCTCTCAGGCAGAAACAAAGGAGGTTTAGAATCAGATCAAGCCTATTCTTTTCTTTAGAGACAGCAGACTTGGAGCAGTTTAAATTTGGAAACTGCAGCAAGAGAGCCACCAAAAGAAAAAAAATATGTTCATGTAAGGAGTGCTGACTCAAGAGAAAATGTGTAGCCGGGTAAACAAGGCTGCACCGGGGCTGGTTGAAATTAGCTTTAGATGAGATAACACGTTTGGATTGTAATTGTTGCTAAGGTCCTGGGAGGACTGTTGCCCACTGAATAAAAGGAGTTCAATGGCTTCACAAGGAGAGCCAGATCAGTTGGCAGGCATGCTCAGGGACAGTTTAACCACTGGATAAGGGCCTTTACCCAGCATGCACCTGACTAGTCCCAGAAGCAACACTAAAGCAGCAGATCTTAAAAGTTGCATTAAAAGACAAGAACACTGTTTGGCATTCAAGTATCTTCTTTCTTCCCATGAGATGTTGCCAGTATGGATCTTGGTTGGGGTGGACAGTGGCCAGTTAGTCGCAGAGCTGACAGAGAAACATTCCCTTTCACATTCATTCAGAAACAACTTTGAGTGATTCTCTTTACACATGCATGTCTTTTGGTGATTGGAAATAACCGTCAGTAATACAGGTTGGGGAGGACATGCAGACTCCACCCAGAGAGTCAGTAATGCTAACCACAAAATAAAACTGCCCTGAATACCTCAATTTGGGAGCTAAAACCAACAATCTGTAAATTTTGGATTCTGCCCAATGTGTCTTGCCACCACTTTACTCCATCATAATCATAAGGTTTTGTTCTTTCTCATGTGCTCTGCTGCGTGAAATCATAGGACATTTCATTTATCTCCTTCATCAAGCCATTTTGTCTCACAGTTTATGACAAAGCTTGTATTTTTTTAATATGGGCCTAGTGTTATTGCTGAGTAGATTAGAGATAGCGAGCAGATCACATTACCCCTTGAATAAGCCTGGTAAAAAAAGAGGAGGATGTGCGCCTCAGGAAATCACAAGACAGGACAAGGGAGGCTTGTTTCCTGCAGTCCCCTTTAAACAGCCTTATTCATGCTGCAACTCCTCCTCCATTCTGGTTCATTCAAGGAAATTCAATCGCCATTCTGGTCCCGTCACTCGCTCGGCCAATCTATTCCTCTATATCCCATGTGGGGTCCTAAGTGTCCCTCTTCATTCCATAAAGTTCATAAGAATGGGGAGGCTTGTTCACCTTATTTGTATTCTAAAACCCAGGGAGAGAAGAGATCAGAGTGGAAGGGAGGCATTGGCTGTGAGACAGGTACTCCCAGGAGAGTAGGAGCTCATATATTCCATTTCCATAAACCCTCTGCTATATGTCTGCGTGTGTGTGGTCAGATGGTTTGTTTATTCAATACATTTAGGGTTATTGAAAATAAAATGTAATCCAAATCTTTGGTTGTATCCGTTTTCTGGACAAATATTTTCCGGCAGATTTTTTCAATTAGTGTCCCTCTATATTATAACCACACAGAAAAGTGGAAAGATATCTTGTTACACATGGAATGATTATGTAGAGTCACAGGCAGTAGATAGACAATTTGGGCCAATTTAGAGGTAAAAGTCCATAGTTTGGACACCCCTGGTGTAGAGGTAAAGAAACAGTACAGCATACAATGGTGTAGTGCCCCTGGTTCAACTCTGAGTTGGTGAGATGATGTTCTATGGGCAGGGGTGCAGTGGGTAAGTATTCACCAGTTTGAATCTCACTTAACCCACACTGCCTCTGAATTATATATAGTGGTTGTGTTATTGGTGTTTGGTGGTGGTCGGAGGGGACGCTTTCGTCAGACTGCCCTTGGGCAGCTGGGGCTAAACAAGTAGTTTACTACCACTAGTGTGACTGTGGAGTATATACTATGTGAAGTACTATGCATTAATAAATTCCTTGAAGATGCCAGTGGTCAGAGACTGATTTGAGACAACCACTTTTACATCAAGTTCTGCAGAAGATCTTTTAACGCACAAGACAACAATCCATGAAGCTGATGAATAAAGATAGAATGCCCTGGGCTCAATCAAAGGGAGTTAAGTAAATGCTGTTTTCATTGAGCCACAAATCCCTTATGTCACACAATGGAACTACAAATCTACAAAAACTACTCATTGGTTCCTTACTGGCCCACTGTGGTTTGTGTTAGTATATTTGGTCCAATATTGCAACAGTACATGAAATTAACCCAGCATTCCAACACCTGTTTGCATATCTCACCACATAAGCTAATGGATATATAGTCCGTTCCATTTTGATCCTTAATGAGAAATATGCCGTTTAATCCATATTTTAGAATTCATTATTCAAAAAACCCGTGTGGAATTTGTTTTCAGTAAGTATCTTTAAAACTAGAGATTCAAACTTGAGTCTCGGGAGAAATTCTTACAATTGTATTCACAGGCTATACCCTAGTGACCTGCTGAAAAAAATGTTATTCAAATTGAAAACATACTTTTGTGGTAAGAAAATTGTTATTCAGTGACCCGTGAATTGACACTTTAGGGGAACGTATCAGCATTCATCAGCATACAATCACTATAAGGTACATCTGTTCACTGGCTAACACAAACGTCAAACCAGCTAATCATGTGGTAGACACTAGATGCATTTTGACACTGTGAAAATGACATGCTGTATTTGAAACATCAAAGATCATCAAAATGAAAGTAAGGCTGGTGAATGGGTCTACCTAATTCAGTGGCCAGTATGTTTTGACTCCTTTTTTTACCATACATGATCTCCAGGCTGTGTGAGGGTGAGGCTAAGCTGATGCAAGAAAAAGACAAACCGCAGGTAGACAGTTGCATGTAAATATCCCAGGCCCTCAGGCTTATGAAACGTGGAAATTATTATTGGCCAGCGCTGTGCCGCAAGGAGGCATGGTAATAGTCTGCCATTCGCAATCGGTACAAAATAACAACATAAATTGGAGGACAGCTGTGGCTAACTTAATTTCTACTGGATTCTTTTCTCTCCCCTGCACCTATAAGCCTCGTCTTTTTTTTTCTATTTTAAAAGAGCTATCGCGGCTCCCTGACCTTCACAAAACATGGCTGAGCAAGCAACACACTCCCTCTCTGATAATTAAATTCTCTGGTCGGTCAGCAACCAATCAGCTTCAGCCTGAGGATCAATGGCTTATTTTAAAGAGCAAACTAATTCACTAATGGTCAGAGTTATTCCAATTTACCTGGCGGCTGAATTATTGTGTCCAAATCTATTCGGGGAGAAGGGAGGATCGATGCTGGGGACGCGGGGGTTAGTCGACTGCATCTGTCATGTGAAACGGTGCAAGGAGTCGGAGCTCAGGTTGATTTGATAGCTGCCCGTTTGCTCGGTGGAGGCACGGGGGCGTTTTTTATGAGATTGTTCTTCGCAATGACTGTCTCTGCCATAAAGCAGAGTAATTAATACGCTTCTAGAGCAGGTGGAATCATACGTGCTGAAGATGTACAGTAAGATCCCAAGCATGAAAATCAAATAAAATTGAAAAAATTTTACAAAAGTAATCAAATTTAGCAAATTCATAAAGGAATTGGCAATGGGTAACATATAGAACATTGAAACTAAATTATGCCCAATTGTACACATCAGTAGGTAGACACTGTCAGCATTGTTCTGCATACCTCATCTGTGGTCTGTCTATCACTCAAAGCAATCTCTGACTCTGGCATTAATATCTCATTTTATGCCCACAGAACTAACGCTCACTGGATATTTGATCTTTTTCAAACCATTCTATTTAAAATGTAGAAATCCTAATCCTTATGCTTGGTTTGAACTTCAACAGGATGGTCTCATGATATGAACATAATCCATTGACCTGATGCAGTGTGATTCCCAGCAGGTAAACAGGTATATGTAATAATGTGGCCTCATCGTTATTCAAAAGGGGATTCAAAACCAAAATCATCATGAAAAACAAATTGCGGGATAAGATTGTTTGAGTAGGGATACAAAAAAATATTCATTCCTCCATCTGCAACTAAGCATCACAAAAAAAAAGCAGCATAGGATAGCCATTTGTCACCACATCCACCACTGCCGCTGCATGCTACCATGGGTGCATTACAGATGAAGATTGATCATTTGTCAGCTTGCAAATTGGCTTTCAAGTGCTTTCTCTAATTACTCTGTGGTTTTATTGATGAGAAACCACTGACTGCTTCCCTTCGATTTCCCTCACTGGGTGCAACCTTTGTTTTGTCTTTTCCCACCTTTTTCCCAAAGGCACAAGACTAGCATGAAAAGAAATAAAAATAAATAGAAGCAAAAATGATTCATCCATAACAGCACAAAATTAGGTATGATACTAACGCCTAATTCACACTGACTGTGGTACGGAACGGGCGCCACAGAAGCTCCCGTGGAAAAAAAACCCACTGAAGTCTGTGCTCATTCACACCAGCTGCTGCTGTATGTATCCAGCTCCGGAGCTGCAGAAGAAATAGGCAAGGATTCCATTTTTTACGGACTCCGCATGCGGCTTCACATACACGCATGCGGCTTCAAATACGCGCATGCGGCTTCACATACGCGCATGCGGCTTCACATACGCGCATGCCGCTTCACATACGCGCATGCCGCTTCACAAACACGCACACACGCACACACACACACACACAGGCTTCCCATACACCCACACAGGCTTCCCATACACACACACACAGGTTTTCCATACACACACACACACACACAGGCTTCACATACACACACAGGGTGCAGCTCCGTGCTCCTCGTGCACCGGCGAGAGGAGATATGCCTGGACTCTGTGTGAATGACAGAGGAAGCCTGTACAGAAACCCTCCACACACGTACTGCAGTCAGTGTGAACGAGGCCTTCATCATCAATCAAACCAGCAAATGAAACATCTGTTCAAAAAATAATAATACACTTTGTCTATGGTTTTTAAAGACTATATAACAGTATCTAAATATCGCTAGGTCACTGCAATATTCAAAACAGTTTTTTTTTTATATAATGCAGTCTTATGTGATGTCACTTGTTCGAGTAGTAAAGTCAGTTGTATGATAAAAGGCAAAAGTGCCAGATCCAGTTTGCCTCTCTGAGCTGGTCACAGTGAGAGTGCACCAGAGGAGCTCCTGACATGAATCAGAGCTCACCATGAGGCGCTGGGAGCATGTAAATGACACTGTTCGCACCACACTTCCTCGTTGTTCATGCATGTAAATGTCAAGTGATGTTATCCACGGGCAGTTCCATGCAGACCTGCCCTTAAAGGTTTTAGGCCAAAGAAAGGTGTGACGAGGAGAATGTCTCAGATGACTTTTAAATGCATTAACCATATCTCCAAGGTAAATGTCTTTAAATGAAATTTACAGTCACACCTGGCCTGGGGCAGACTGAGAGAGTTAAGACGTAAAGAGTCTTGCCCAATCACGCAATGGCAGTATGCAGTCAGTGGTTAAACCTCAAATTTCCACATTAGGCACAGATGCTGAATACATAAATAATAAATACACATGCTAAAAGGTGTACAACGCTAATACCCAACAAACACACATTATTCTGTGTGTGCTGGTATACATTTATTGAACTGTGTTGCTACATATGTTTGCATACAACCCAACATACACATCTGAAACCCACCTCAGGAAGTGCTGTAATTAGCACCAGAATTACACAACTGGTCCCCTTCCTCGTATATGCCCCTCTGATGTGTTATAATTGCTTGCGTCTGTAATATTTTATTCAAATTACACATCACTGAGTGGGGTTGGATGTGTTGTTGCGCGGCAACTGTGTGCCGCTGGAATTCGATTGCAAGGCATTTTATTTTCAGGACATAGATGAGGGCCGTATCACCTCATCAGGCAGAGGGCTTGATTTGTGCTTTTCTATTTCAGTAACAGGACTATGAAAGAAATGCTAGTCATTTACGCAGCCTAGCTTGCATCAGCCCGAGATGTACAGAACAATGTGTTTCAGCCATATTTCTCCCACTGGCACTGCTAATGACACTCACACTGTAAAATTCAACAGATTAACCTAACCACTGGCACATTGGTGTCTGAGAGGGTAGCTGGTTAAAATCCCCTCCTGAGTGCATACACTTAACCCACATTGCCTATGAATGAATGTGGTTGTGTGATTGGTGTTTGGTGCAGGTCGCAGGGGCTGTAGGCACAGACTGCCAGCCACGCCTCCGTCAATGTACCCCAGGTCAGCTGTGGCTACACAAGTAGCTTACCACCACTGGGTGTGACTTTGGAGTGTGGAGAATAATGTTGAGAAATGCACTATATAAAGCTGATGAATTATTACATAATTTAAATAAAAAGCTCCTAAAGTAAACCTTCCAATGAAACGCTTTGCCGTTAGTGCTACTCAACTGGACTCGACTACCTGCTATTGGAACATTTCCACTAACCAACTGTTACCAGTACCAGGTACCACTTTAGTATCTCTAGAATAAGGCTAGAGCTGGGAATCAAATCTAGATTCATTAATTACAGAGGAATTAACAAAAATTGACCAAAAAAAATGTAGCGCAACTAATGCATTTCTCTTTTGACACTTCTCAGTTTCCTCATTTCTGGCAAACGAGCAACACTGATCTTGGAAATTCACCACAATTCGACCTTAGCCCGGGCGCACCTCAGCCAGAGCGTGCCTCAGCCCGGGCGCGCCTCAGCTTGCAACTCGGGAGCGCACTTCCTTTGGAACCTCCCACGCGCTTCAAAACCCATGTGCGGCTGCTTCTATAGGGGCTGCACATGTGAGAACGAGAGGCAATGAGATCACGGCCGTCTCAACTCTTTCAAATGCCGAGATGCCATGCGCCCCCATGCAGTTTGCATGGGGCTTTGATGCATGAGAGACATGAGCGCAGGACAGGGTTTAGTGGGCAATATGATGAAGACCTGCAGCACTGGCCCAAAGAAGGATCAAAAAGATCCCAATCAAAGCTAGGATAAGAGCCTGGTACAAATATATATCCAGCCCTATGTGTCCCATTTGGCTATTTAGTAAAAATACGATTAATTGCGATTCATCAATTACAAAGCCTCTAATTAATTTGATTATTCGAGTATTCGATTATTCGAGTCCCACCACTAGGGAGAACATAAAACAATATTTCATCGTTACATTTCTTGGTGGGTTATTTCATGCTGCTTGGAGTAACCTTTCCAAGACAAACCATTCTGAAATTTTTCTGTAGGGGGCGGTCCTACTTGACAGAAATACATAACAGCTGCTGTCCTCTCAGAGCGCGGACCACTGGCATTATGTCGAGAGAGGTTTTTGTCCAGCTGCAGCGAGTTATTTTTGCTCGCCTTTGCCTCCCTGTTTGCTCTGATGCAATTCCATCCCTGCATTTACACTGACCTCATTCCCCCTCAAATATTCTGTTTACACTTTCCAATTCTGCCCTTTGATGAATGGCTAACTGCAGAAGCTACCTTATCGGAGTGACCGCCTTGTTTCGCAGCCACAAAAGGAGAAGAAGGAGAGAGTTAAGAAGGTGCTCAGTGCCTCCTATTGTTTCTAATTCAGTGCTATAAATATGTAGAATGAAAGGGAAAGCGGCGGAACAAGAGCACACAGTAGGTTCCATAAATCAGCAAAAATCTGCATGAGACGTGGAGCAGATGGTGAATATAAAAAAAAAAGCTTCTTCCGTCTCAATTCTCTGCAGATTAAGCAAAAGCAACACTAAACTGCTCTGTGTGGCCCATGTGCCAGGACTTTGCATGAGAATCAAAAATTTGGACTGATGCGATCAGTACCAGTTTGAACAATATGAAATGGCAATGGACTGGGATGCGATAACAGATAATTGCAGCGAATCTCCTTTGATTTAGTGAACGGTGTGCCATAATATATTGAACTGGAATACATTTATGTCCAACAACTTAGGTGGGTAAATTATACTGTTGCCAGTTGCTGACACAGACACTCATTCGCTCTATTCATCTACTAGAGGAAAATTAGAGTCACCAATTCTTCTTGATCTGTTCTTCAATTCAATCTTTTGTGGGATGGTGGGGACAAAACCGAGAGAATCCATAGTTACACAGGGAGGACATGCAGACTCAATGCAAAATCATTAGTTGGTTAGCCCAGAGGATCAGGCCAATCACAATAGCTTATTTGTGTTTTTAGGGAAATTAATGAAAAGCAGGTATTATTATTATTATTATTATTATTATTATTCTTATTATTATTATTATTATTATTATTATTATTATTATTATCACTGTTTCTTCTCCATTATGTCTGAAACCTTAGCGTTAAAGACCACAAAATGCATCAATATTCTACAGACGGAACCTATCACAAACCTGCTGAAAAAGGCTGTGCAGGTGTCCTTTAAGTCTTCAGACATGCACACACACCTCCATGCAGTTCATAGACTAGATCCTCATGTGCAAAGGCATCCTGAGCTGACACTTTCAGGCCTGATATGACTAAAAGGATTTTGGATTTCTGCTGAAGGAAGCTCTTTCTTTTGGAGCCATATTTCATCTCCTCCTCCAGGAAGGTTATTGTTAGCGAGTGCCGTACCCTTGATATGGGTTATACCAACCGACTTGTACCCACTGGCCATGTTACGGTTGAAAATAGACTGCTCTTGACCCATTGCCTTTGAAAAAAAATTCCACAGTTGTTGTAGTCTTCCCCTGCTAAGCTGACTTTTTTGAATGCTGTAGCTCAGGGGCTTTTGCCATAAGGCTTACACATCTCACCTGCTCCGCCATATCTAATAGTAAAGCATGGCTCTTATAAACATGGAAGTTAAACATGTTAGCTGTGCACTTAAAGACAGAATGAACAGGTCAGTCTTTTTTTAACAGATATGAGAGCAGGTGCTGAGCCATATCCTAATTTCAAGCCACTTCTCCAACAGCTTAGTACTGTGGCCTCTAGATTCATTATTTAGGTAGCGCTTTCTTGGTGGCATGTTGCTTTCTACCCTTTTAGCAGCTTTAGCTTTACATGTTAACTGTTTTCACACGCACTAGATGAAATAGTTCTTGGTGTTATTTTCTGCCTCTTACGCAACTAAGGATGGTTGAGACTCAAGGTGTGTGATAAATGATTGTATCAATCTTCTAAACTGGCAAGGTCGTTGAATCGTGCTACAGTGCATTGATTTCTGCTCTGCTTTTAACCGGCATTTTTACTGTAACAATGCCAGTGTACCACATCACCCACAACTCGTCGAGATTAATGCTAACGAGCTAATGACATCAACTAGGCATTTCCGCACTCAGAACTGCCATTCACTAAATCCTGACTGAATATTGAGATGCCCAATCTTTGTAACACCGTCAGTGTCGTATCATCCTACTGAGGCTTGGTCTAAATTGCGGGTTTATATTGAACATATAGTTTGTGCCATGACTAAATTTGCTTGACCCAAAGTAATAGACGGAATAGCTTTTTGAACCCAAGCAGGTAAATAAGGCTACCTAATAAAGTGGTCAGTAAGCTCCGACTGCTACTTTCTGATCAAATGTGATGTAGCTACAGGCCTGTTACAATTGCACTTATTTTCTGCTTGCTGGTGTTTCTTGAATATGCCACGTTGCCTGTTCCGTGCCCTACATTGGTGTCATGTCGGTGTGCTGAGTGTGCAGACACACCTGTGAGGATAGTGCTCAGGCATGTTTCACCTGGACCACGCTCTCCATCATTAAAACTAACAACGGTGCCTCTATCAGCAAGGTGCCATCCGGGTCTCCGGGGGCCAGCCATGTGCATGTGAGTGAGGGGGGTCATGAAGCCCCAATTGGGGGTTGAGAAATGATTTTCTGAAAAAGATAAATGTGTAAAAATGTATAAATGTAAAAATGTGTCTACTGAATTGCATGTTAGTCATTACATTAGTTTTTTTAAACAAGCTATGCAAATGAAAGCCTCACACAAGCATTTCAGTTGCATGTATATACAGTAGGTTTATTTTTTTTTTTTTCTTCAAGGGACTGGGGGTTCCAAGGCTTTTTTCACATTATTTTAGGGGTCCCAGTCTGAAAAGTTTGGGAACACATGCTCTAAAGGATAAACAATCTGGATCAATGAAGGACAGGAATGGTGTTTGTTTTATTTCAATTTCTTCAATTACTCATATTAAAATAAATAAAAAGTTCACTAATTTATAATATGTTTTTTTTATTATAGTGTAGTGTTTGAGTTTATGTGAAAGTTGTATGTTTTTTTTTTACATTTGGCATATCCACGTTTTTATTCTGTTGAGAATTGCATTGTATTTAAATATTGTATTTTTTATTTAGATTGGTCTGAGAAAATACTGCTATAGTGCAGTGATATGTTCCTTTATAACCGGTTGTAACTGGCCAGTTGCTGGAAGGCGTAAAAAAATCAACAGTTTATAGCCTTAAGCCACAAATCTATGCTCATAACAAATCACTAGTAACACAATTTTCACTGTAGCCAGAGAGCTCAGAACATATTTTATGTAGTGTTACATTCATAATTCATTAGCTTTAATAAACTATAAAAGGATAGTGTTGCTAAGTCTCTATAAACAGTGCCTGATTAAATCATATATGAGATGCTTCTGTATTTGTGGAGCGTGTCATGCATCTTATTCCAGTCAGCGCTCTGTCAGCATTTTGATTTAAATACAAATCACATCTCCCTGTGTGGCTCGGGCGAGGATGTAAGCTTTTACGGGTTATTTTGTGCTAAAACTGCATTTCAGACTTTAACAAATAGGTCTACTGTGGGCTGATCTGTCTAAACAATTAACTACTTATTGAAAACCAACAGCAAATACAGCAGTATTAGCAGTTGAAAAAGACTTGGATCTTGAACAGTTCATTTTATTTCCACCGTTTGGATTGGGATACGAACAGAGTGGGTTGCCAGGTTGGCACACCGCGACTGCTGAGAAAACAAATTATTCACATCAAGAGACTCCATTAATGAATTGGTGCCAATGTCTCTTCAGTGTTGATAGTAGGTAACAACTGTGTCACCGACTGGAGTGTTTCAAAATTAAACCAGTTTGGACTAGGTTAGTATCACTTTCTACTCAATCAATTCAAAGAGGTGCTCACAGCAGATGCAGTGTTCCCCCTGAAATACAGTACAACACTGCTAGAATCAAGGCATTTAGTGCAACATTTAACCACACCAGCCCACATCTTGTCGAGAGATGTGTTAAGTGTGATATGCAATTACCACAATGTAATTATCTTCTTCATTTGTAGTATCTTCCACTTTGTGCAGAGCAGAAATGGCCCCAGAGAATGAAGCATAAAGACCTGCTTACAAGTGTATTTCATATTATTGCAAGTTCGTTTGAGAAGAATGCAAATGATATATGCAGTGGCAAGATCCTTATTACATTTTTTTTTTGTGTTTAGGAAATTGAGTTTTGTGGTTGATATTATGTTTAAAGAGAAGGTGTTATATGTATCTGTTTAGATGGTCAACCTGGAAACTGCATTGAGGCGTGTAGTTTATGCATTTTTTTATGAATTCATCAATTATTTGCGGAATAATTACTTGGTTTAGGAGATTGGGCTGAATAAATGTCACAATAGTATAATCATGACTTTAACCCTGAAGGGTGAAGCTTTTCTACCTGCTTTACCTGCAAGTCTATTTCATATGATTGCAGCTGATTAAGATGAAAATAACAATTATTTGTATACCCAGTGGCAAGCGTTACAGAGGCACATAATATATTGCAAATTTATTGTTACTGCATTTTCAGCAAATGCAATATCCAATCTGACAAACATTTAAGACATGTCTTCATTCATTCATTCAGGTGTTAATTCCGAATATAACCATATACAAAAAAAGATTAAATCTAGTATGATTTAGCCTCAAGTCAGTTCTAAATTTTGGTTTAGAACAGTTAATTTCAAAGTGAATCAGTGACAAAACAACATTGCATTGAACATTCACTTTGCAGGATATCCAATTATACCCCTCCACCCCAAAAGCTCTGTTTAACCCCACTCCTTTGGTAACCCCTGGTGGATTTCCTGAAGCCAGCACCATAATTGTCCCCAGTCCCCCCTCAACCTCCATCTCCTGTCAAACCCTTTCCCCCTTCTACCTTCTACCTTCCCTGGAGTACACCCACTCGGAACACTGCTGTCACCCCAAATCCCATAAAAGGGGATCGAGGGCTGCACCAATTGTTCCCCGACTCTAATAGGTACTTCCTTACATGATCACCGAGTGTCAAGATTAAAGAATGGTTTAGGTGTATCCCAAGATAGACAGTGGTAGATGGAAGTCAGAGAAAATAGCACTCCATAATTACTGATAAATTCGGCACACTGGCTCTTCAAGGCTTCCCCATACACCTGGCCCCAATGTCAACATGATGAGCTGAGGTAAGTGAAGAAAGAGGGGGCAAAAAAGTTGACCACGCCAGAGCACTTTTACTCCCACTGCTGATATTGCAGTTAAGTTCAGCCAATTCAACTGACTGACTTGGAGCTTTTAACTCAACCTCCAATCGTCTCCTTTTTCTTTAAGTGGCCCTCTCACAGCTCTATGCTCAGATATATTGCCGGAGCACAATTGCACAAGCTCACACCGCAGCAAATCAAGTATAAGCCATTCGATGTAAGTTGAACACAGCTCCGCTCCATTTGTAAACATGTGCTATGAGCTTCAATCACTTCAAAATTATACGACTTCCAAAAGTACTGAGCGGTACTTGTGTAAAGGACAGGGGGCTGGCAGCAGCTGTAAAGAAAGGCCAGCTGGCAGTGTCATATCTACAAGACACTGGGTGGCCAGGTGGTATCTTTAAGCCGGTGGGTAGTAGAAGCTGTGGACTGAAACCAAATCAGACTACAGTTCGCATGCACAATTTCCATTTATAATTAAGAATTGTATTTTTTGTAGCTTATCTCGCCAGCTACATGTGCCTTAGGTGGGATACACCCTGGACAATGACCAGAGGCCATTTGTGTGACTAACATGGCATGGCATGGACTGGCATATATTTTTATATATAATTTATTAACATATTGAGTAGCATATCTGTGAAAATGCCTTGTTGGTGGTCGAGGTCAGACTGGTACCAGAAAATACAGTAAATATAATGTGTACAGTATATTAGAAGCAAGGATCTCTGAACACACATCCACCATGGAGGATATATATTATTTATTATCAACTTTATTGTAATATTTAGCCCCCAGCACAGGTTTACCATGTTAACTTGACTATTGTTAAAATCTGTTGCTGCTACATTTGTAAACATCCAAAAATCAGTATTGCCATTTATTTTTGCTTTGTACTTTGCACTGTTTGGAGTAAAAATGCAGCATCTGTTTCTTTTTAGGGAACCAGAACGCCTACCTGTATGTCCAATAGTTCACTTTATAAAGCTCTAAACTGATAATAATGGAAAACAGACTTCAACAGGTTTTACAGAGGCGTCTTGTTGATAAGATAACTTTTTTACTGCTACTCCTTACAGCATATTGTATGGTTTATTCCTGGATCTTCATTTTTGAAAATATTATTTACATTTTTAGTTTATCTTTTGAAATGATCAAAATGTGTTTTTATTTTTTTTATTTTTTTGCCCAATTACAACAAAATTAAACAAATAATCTGACATTACGCTCAAACAGTTACTTTGTACTTGAGTAGTTTTTTCACCCAGTAATAGTGAAGTCACGGTACTCTTACTTGAGTAAAATTATTGGCTACTCTTCCCACCTCTGGCTATAGCTCTGTTTTATAATCCGTGTAGTTTAGACTTGGTTTGCTCATGGTTTAGCGTAAAAAGGCCCATGCCACAGACCGTTGTTTACTTTCATTCAGGATTATAAGCTTAATCAAGACTCGCGTGTAATATGTTAGCACGAGAAGCTAAATTACCAGTTAAGATTGGACAGGAGGTGAGGGTCTATTTATTTAAAGCCTTAAGCAAAAAGAACCCATAAAGAGACCACTACTATCCAACGAATGCATGTATCTGGGCTTGAAAGGGCCATTTTCATGTCAGTGGCCTAAAAAGTACTTACATTAGTGTGTTAACCGAGAATTTAATATGAGCATGCCTTATGATCCTGCAGTGACCCTCTGCAATCCTATTGATTTTATGTCATGTGAAAAACTCTGCAGTGGATCTGGTGAATATATATTGAACAGGATGCCCAGAAGAGAAGCAGAATCACATGCTCATGCACACACATTCACCAGTGAGGAAAGTGTCATGTTTTTTTTTTGTTTTAATTACATTTAATTCAATATTTATATGTTATCCTTATATTTTTGTTTGCATATTATTTGTATCATCCCTGCAACTGACCATTGTCAGCAATGCCCCCCACCTAAAGTCCATAGTTTCTGCAGGCTCCAGTCACCCGCTAAGGAATACACTTAAAAAGATTAATGAATGATTAAAATTTTTACAACACCGCAACTATGTGCCTGGGGCAGGGTACATCCTGGGTAATAGCTCCTTGCTGTGAGTCAGGGACTGTAACCCCTCCTTTATTATTAACTTTATTCATTGGAAAATATCAGATTTGATCATTCTTCCGATCATTTCTTTATCTTTTTTTTTTTTTCAATTTTCCTGATATATCCCGTAGGACCCACAGGATAAGGTATCCAGTAAAGGTAAATACATCAATCTGTTGTGTTTTATGTTTTACCTTCTTTCTTTGTTTGTGTTCCGCTTTTTGGACAACATTTCTGTTTTTAGAATTGCTATATTGAATCTGGATTGGACTTTTCAGCCTATCAGAGAAGTTTGTCAGCCTACTAAGGCCCTGTCCACACAGAAAAGCGGAAGTGTCACGGCGCCACCAACGGTCCCGGCATAAGCACTACAGCATTTCAGTGGTGGTGCCTGAACCCGCGTGGACACCGATCTTTTCTAAAACGATGCCGTCTTTATGAGTTTTTGAAACGATACCGTTTTGGTCTCCGTGTGGACTAAGCCTAAAACACATCCACTGCAGACCACTGTGGGCAATAAATTGAGTAGATTAAGCAAAATAAAAAGTCCAATTATGTCAAGTATAAAGAGGGTGATTAAAAGCAATATAACATGTTTATTGTCTTTTAATCTCTTTGGAACCTGCAGCAAATCCACTTTACATCCAATATGGGTTCTGAAGAATAATACAGCCTTCCAGTGCAAATTAGCCTGTATATGTAGACTTAGTGCAATTAAGACCGTAGGCTTTACTCTCAAAAAAGAAGAAGAAAAAAAAAGTCTGTCATATCTAAGTAGCAAATGCACTAAAAACATTAATGAGGCACATCACAGTTACCATGGCAGCAGCATATGGCCAATGTCAGTGATTACAAACACAGGTAGAGCTCAAATGGATTTTTCACAGGATTATTATTATTCTGACATAAAGCTCTGCTCTGAGAATTGAACCTCTCCGTCACATACTGCCGTAATGTTTTAATGGTGTGCCAACTGGGACACATAGGATTGACATCTGTAAACATAAAACGCATGTTGTAAATTCTAATTAATGTGCGTAACTCTCTGTCGTGGCCCGTTTTATCAGCGTACGTACACGCACACTTCTGGAGGCAAGGTCAAGCACATCAGAAAAATCTATAGGTGGGTACTTGTGTGGAAGTGCTGTGTCAGGTCATTTCAAGGGGCTCCTTCTGGAGTCATAGCACAATGCCTTTTACTGCGCTGAAAGTCATACAACATTTAACCCTCCACTAAAGGAAGAGCTGTAAAAACAAGAAATACTGTAGTGCTAGCTGAATTAGGTTTTTAACCTTTGACTACTATTTAAGATGGTGCTAACTTTTTAATAAGCCATGTAGTTTGGAAAGAACAATACAATAAATGCAAAACTGAACATTAACACTCTCACTAGCCACTCAACAGTGTGCTCTTCTGCTGCTATAGATCTCCAATTTAAAGGTTTGGTATAATGCGTCTTCAGAGATCTGCAGACCTTTCTAAGGGTAAGGGTCAGTTACTTCATTCTTCTGACCTCTGGCATCAGCTTGGCTTTTCCGCCCATGCAGAGAACTCACATTCACAGGATTTTTATTTGTATTTCTCTGTTTGAATCATTCTCTTTTGTGCCAAGAAATCCATTATAAGCTAATAACAGTGTTCTTGTATGACATATGCCAAAAAGAGTTTCAGAAAGGATGAGTGTGTTTTGATCCCATTTTCAGGAAAGGTCAGTCGTTCAATTGTTTCTGGTGTAAATCCAGTTGTTTTTCATCCTAATGTAAGATACAGAAAACAACTTGAACCGCATGGTCTGCAGTCTGCTAACCACTTAAAGTTGTAACAGACACTAAATAGATTTTGTTCTTTATGTTGAATAACAATTGAAATCAGGTGAAATGGACTAAAGTAATGCCATTTCTATTTGGGGAACAATCTGGTATTTCAGGTAATGTCAGAGGCAAAGGCCCAGTCCAAGTCATCTTTGTTCTGGGCGGCAGTGGTGCAGTGGGTAGGCGCTCGCCCTTCAACCAGAGGGTCGGTGGTTTGAGTCCCTGTCCAAGCACACGCCGCTGTCGTTGTGTCCCTGGGCAAGACAATTAACCCATATTGCCTATGAATGAATGTGGCCAGGTTGCCATTGTAAATGAGAATAACACAACATCTTTTAACAGTAGTCTACAAATAGGCCTGTGTAGGAGGTCAGATGTTCCTTGATTCTGTAATAAATGAGAGAATGAAAAGCATTCTCTCTCTCTCAGAAAGAAGGTTGGGGGTTTGGGCCAACCAACTACGGTTTTTGGAGTCTGCATGTCCTCTCCATTTTACCTCCTGTCTGTAAATGTAATCTTGATAGTGTGTAACTGACCTTAGGGTGTACCCCACCTATAACCCATATTTATGGGCTCCAGGCACCTGCAAACTAATGGGAATAAGTGAATGATTCAATGAACAAAAATCATTAGTTTGAGAGTGAATAGTTTCTAGTGCACAATGATTGCTCTTTAAACCCCACCATACATAAGCAATACAACCAAGCACACAGATGTGGATGAGTGCAAACGCCCCCACAGAAAATTGCCAATTGCAGAAAAAGAAATTCACCAAGGCCTGGTCACAGCTGCTCTTCATCTCCATACAAATTGGGGCCCTGAGATATTTTAGCAGTGAGAGGGCAGCATTTTGTTTAAAACGCCTCAGACACAAACTCCTAGACTGGAGCGGATCAAATTACTGTATAGAGCTGGCGGGGAGCATAGGGAGGCAGCAGTGAAGCAAATTAAGTTAAAGGTTCTATGTGTAATAGCCAAGCCAGTGTAGACCTTCTATTGTTCGGGCAACGTGAAAGACCACAGCAAATCAAAACATGTCTCCAAGAAACAGGCCAGAAAGAAAAGAGCAGGGTAATGTCCCGAATGATAAATGGCTGGAGTTATTACCCTGATTTATCTTATTTTGAAAAGTAATAACTTCACTTCCTGGCACAGCTTAATGATTCAGGGTCAGGTTGGCGAGAGGACAATTTAACACCAGTTTTGGACTGAGGTATACTTACAAATATTACAACTAGAGCTGTGCAATATGACAAATGTTGATATATTTTTCAAAATGATGACTGTTTATTATCTTGGTTTTGTTGTTGGTCTATTCGTATGGAAACTGCAGTCTTTTTTATGCTGTCTTAGAAATTAAAGCCAAATTCTATATGGAATGAAACTCAATACAATATGGAATGAAGCTTATATATATCCTAAAAAGTTAGAACATCAAAAAAGGTAGTTCTTAGCGGTGGTACTGATGAAAAATATTATTATAAAACATTTAAATCCCATATCTTTTTTAAGGATACAAAAATCACCATAAAACAGCATATTACCCAGCTCTAATGTCTCAACAATAATACCATATTAATACATGTTGGCAACGTGTGCACAGTCTGCTGCATTACAAACTAAACTAGGCCTGTGCCGTCGTCCCCGACAGCAAGGTGTATATCGGCGAAGCTGCCCCATAAGTCAGCCCCATACGTCTGCCACAACTGTCACCAACGGGCACCTTAATCTGACGTATGATTTTTAAGGGTTTTAATATTGTTAACGAGCAATTAAGAGACCCCGCCCCCAAACCATGACAAACATGGGAAGGGTCTATTTGACTTTTTTGATTTGTCTGGACGTTTGTGAAGAATGTTTTTGTCAAATTTTGAAAATTCCCTAAAACTATATTCTTCTTTCAGTCTATAGGGGGCGCTATAGAGGTAACTGCCATCATATTGGTCAGATGTGTTCAGGTTTGTTGAAACTGATCCAGCAATTTGTTTTTGAGTTATCGCGTTCACAGCTAGGATCTGTGGACGCGGACGTGCACCGACGTGATTCCATAATATCGTTGTTTCGCCGATATATAAATACTAATATGACCCCACCCTACAACAAACATTGAAGTCTGCCATTTTGAATTGAAATTGGGAGGTCAGATATATTTCACAGCCTCTAACTTACACATATTTTGCCCGATTAGACTCAAACCTGAAATACTTAATTACCCCCCGGCCCTGAACACATCTGACCAATATGATGGCAGTTACATCTATAGCGCCCCCTATAGACTGAAAGAAGAATGTAGTTTTAGGAATTTGGCAAAAACATTCTTCACAAACATCCAGAGAAATCAAAAAAGTCAAATAGACCCTTCCCATGTTTGTCATGGTTTGGGGGCGAGGCCTCTTAATTGCTCGTTAACAATATTAAAACCCTTATGCTGCGTTCACAAATGCAAAATTTTTGCATCTGTCGCGTCTAGATGTCGCTTGACATTTTGAAACGTGCAGAAAAGCAAA
>JAVQKC010040865.1:0-11762 GCA_036025475.1 Philypnodon macrostomus
AAACCCCTCAGTATCTTCAATCTCTCATCAACATTTCCAAAATAGCTATATTCATCAGCTCAATAAAATCTATAGTATGGGATCAATGTACCTGTTTTTAAATGCTGCAAACTCATGTGTAAATATGTAAATAGTGGTAAACAGGGAACGTCTTAATGTTGTTGTTTGTCTTGTCTGTGTCTGTATGGATGTTATTCTGTACGTTGTCATTGCTGCCTCTTGGCCAGGTCGTCGTTGTAAATGAGAATTGGTTCTCAATCGACCTACCTGGTAAAATAAAGGTTAAATAAAGAAATAAAAATAAAGTACCAGCCCAATTGAAGTTTACAGTTCACAGCCAACAGTGTCTATATCCCACACCTGAGAGGAAACAGTTAGAAAACTGTAATAATTGTATTCACATTTTCAGCTGTCAGATCAAATGAGGAATAATTTGCCGAGCAGCTGAGTATGAGACAGACCAAATTGAACATTGTGGCTTTTGAAAGTGAACTCCAAGTTTTATCTTAGCTTTTGACCGGAAAATACTAATCCCTGTGAAGAGCCTGTTCATTACGACAAAATGGAAGCAAAAAAAGTCAAGTGGGAACGATCACCAGACACTATTATAATGTCTTCAAATGAGTTCATGGGTAAAACTTTCAATTGTTGCTTGAATAGCGTGATGGGTGGTATGACCAAAAAATGTATAGTATTTTATAAATGCCAGTATTTAACCTGCAAATCCAATATACATCAGCTTTTATATTAAGGTATATGGAAAAATCATATCATCCAAGAAAGGAATATTGGTAGTATACTGTTTAGATCAAACCATACATTAATCTCATTTACATTCAAATAAACCAATCCAACCAGCAGCCACATCTACTCCACAGTAACATTGTATACAAACGCATGTGTGCTCAAAAATTTTTTTGTACTGGTTAGTCTCACAAAATAAGCTAAAGCCAGTAAATTTCATGGCAACTACATGTATACTATTCTTCTCGTTGTAAAAACACACGAGTCAATTTGACCTGAACGCAACACAAGGGTTTTTAATTAGCTGAACAAAACACACAGAAAGACATTGATCAAGGAACAGGCTCACAGATAAAGCCAGCAGTGTGAGAGCTGGCCAGCCTGATTTGTCTTTAATTAAAAGTAAAAGGTTTATTCTTGCATAAGACAGCGGCTGCACTCCAAAGGCCACTCCACTTACTGAGTGAGACAAAAGACAGCAGCCCTACCTGCTGTTTGAATGATGCTGAGGTCGGCATGAGGCACGCAGATAAACAAGTCAAAGAATGTGCTCAAGCATTTTCAGCATGGCCTTATGTAAAAACATGATCAACAGTCATCTGGCTTTATTGATAAAACATTTCAGTGCAGTCATATTCAACTGTATATTAAACTACATTTCATTATCACATCTTCTGAACCGCTCACTCGACTGTCTGACCTGTTATCTCAGACTGGGGAGGATGAATGTGATGCAATGGGAAACTTTGACCAATGACACATTTTCAAATATAGACACAAAGTGAGTCCAGTATGTCTGACCATAATGGGCTTTTCATTGAGCATTAATGCATAATTCATATATTGTAAGGGTAACATATGTTCCCCTACATTTTAGAAAGGGACTAAATTATGTATATCATAATAATGTTCAGTCATAAAAACATGCCCAGAGTTGTGTTTTGCTTCACCCATGCATGTTTACTCATTCCTCCTCACAACAGACACCATTCTTGGGTTCAGACTGCAGTTCTTCATGTTCTTGTGTATTTACATCTGATTGATAATGACAGAAGTAGTTCTAAAAGTACTTCTAAACATACATTATGCTCTTTTCTGTCCTATGTTTACCTCCAAACACTATTGTGAAATACTCTACATTATCCTGACATGTATCTCGTGAGCATTTCTGACAAACATTGTAATTACCTATATTAAATATAGAATGGCTGTAGTTTCTCTTATAGCTGCTCTGCTTGTTCCAAGGGTGTGACATTAGCCGCACGATGTCGGATGTTTTACCGAAATGTATAAGTGCAGGCGCTGGATCAAAGACATGGACATGACTTTTCTTGAAGCAGTCTGAATCACCATGTGCGGACCAGAGAAGGGAAGCCTGCAGGAGGGCGTCCCAGCCTTGGCCCCTCCCTGGCCCTGCCTCTTCATATCCCAGTATCCCAAGCAGGTCCCAAAACTGGAAACTCTCTCAGTCTCTTCTGAATGGGGTGTCTTTAACGTGAAGTGTGGAGGACTAAATCTTTAAGCTGGAAAAGATGAGAGCCATGTCATTGGTGCTGGCTGGTGCCTTGCTAAGTCTGCTGTGCCTCTCCAGTCCTGGGCATGGAGGTAAGTCCTATCTAGTCCTAACTATGCTAGTTTATACCAGAAGCCAAATGGAAAGTAGGATGTATGTTGTGAAGTTAATCCAAACTAATAGACACATTTGTGTTATGAGGCTCCATTGAATCGAATCCCAAAGCTCAAACAAGCTGTAAACTTAGTGAGAAAACTCTCTTAAAAAGTTATTTTTCATAAATCAACTTCAGTTCAATCCACATTCCTCATACATTTCACTTTCATTGCTCAAATGTTCTTGTTCATGGTTTGAAACTTGAAACACCAGGGGAACCATGTGCCAAAAGGTCTGACCCTGGTCCAAGGACTAAGCCCACATCTGCCTCCGCATGCCTCTCATCCACTGCACTTATTTTTTTTTTCAAAGCATTGAATGCATGAGAAGCTTTACCTTGAGGAGAATGTTTGCATTGAGAGTTGCCAGCCGCAGGCAGGAGGCAGTGGTGAAGTTGTGTTGGGGAGCAGAGCCTTGGTCCCTCTGCCGGCAGCCCTGAATGGAGCTCTTTGAGTGGGATAGTGCACACAGTGGTCGGGCAGGGCTGCTCCTTATCCAGCCCACAGAGCACACATGAAAGTGAGAGGGAGCAGGCAGAGGTGGTGTGTGTATGCTGGGAGTAGATGTGTCTGGAAGGAGGGGGCGCTGGAAGCTGTACAATGGCTCCTCAGTACATGCAAAGTCAGCCACAGATGTACCTTTCTCAGTGTGATATAAATGCAGAGGCGGTCTTTTATATTTAGAGGCCTTGAGCAGGAAAGGATTGGGACCCCTGCATGGGTTAGCTCAGTCATTTTGAGGGAGACATTTTGGTCTTGTAAATTAGGGCCACAAAAGCTCAATTGGTAGTATTATGTTGTCCACTAATGATGATGTCTGATGTTTAGCACAATACTCAGTCATAGAGAATACTCTTTGCTAATGGCTAATATGTATTTTCATTTTATATTAGTGGCTAAAGTTTTGCTATAGTGCTGTTAGAGGTCACAGTATTGAATGCATTTTCTCACTTTGTTGCATCTAATTTCCCAAAGTTTAACTATCGCTGTCATAAAACTATGATTGCCGAAGTTTATTTGCTTTTAGGGACGCAATTCGAATTCCCTACAGCTCAGAGGACGTAGTTTGGCTTTCTGGTGTGCATGTGGGTTGATACAGAAGTGGTTTGACTATTTCCTGGTGAAGTTCTTGTGAAAATGAAAACGATCTTGTAAAAAATAGCATTTTGACTGCGATACTGTATATGGCAGCGGTTTTGCATTGAGTGGTGTTTGCAAAGTGTGGGCTGTGTACAGTATTTGGGTGAGGTGGATGTATGTGAAGAAGAGGAATCTGGTTCATATGGTGAAAGTTGGCAGAATGCATCTAGCCCGGACTTACTGCAGCTGTTTGAGCACATTGTCTTTCCCTGCCGGCTGTCATATCTTCAAAAATCCACTCCAATTAACTCTGGGCAAACCTCTTCAACGAGAGTGAGAGAGAAATAGAGGTTCTCGATCTAAAAGCGGGGAGTGCTGTTTTGTCTCGGTGGCACAAAATCAAAACTCAACCAAAGGAGCTGGATGCAGGGCTGGGTTGTAATCAGGCCTACACAGACAAGAAAAGAGACATCTGCCCCTGTGCCTGTCTGCTTACTTATAGATAAACCCAAATGAATAGTACCACACAACATCAGCTCCTCCTTCACCGATAAATCAGCTGTGGGTGATAGGGCTTTAACACATGCCACTACTATCTACTCACAAAACCTACATGTGTATATTTAGTCAGATACTTGGGGCCATATGGAGCATACCGACCAAGAACATGGATCAAGGAAATGAGTGCTTTTTGTGAGTGTTTATTATATAATTTGTTGGAGACTGTGATTTAGTGACATCTGGTGGCCATGTCCATAGCTGTTTGAATATTATGTCAGGCACAATCTATCTAATCCATTCTTACTTTGCTTCTTTGGAGAACTAGTGCTTTGATGCATTTTGGCTTGTATACTGTAACTGTGAAAGGTTGTATATGCAGTTCCATTGAAGTAGAAACTGTAACTATATATTTCAGTAAACCATAATACTAGGGAGATGCATGCAGGCTATCAAACTCAAGTTCTCATTAAAGACGCCTTGCGCACTTGATTGGAGTGGCTGTTGCTGGCATCTTTAAATACATGTCCCGCCAATTATTGAGATTTTCATTCAATTTTTCCAGTTTTTATGTAATACAGTAAGGAATCCTTACTTGGTGTATTTGCTAATGACATCATTCTCCAATTCCTGTTATGGGCATGTAGCCGCTAATAGTCTTCTGTCAGCATGAATAGAAATACCCTTCTTTATGTGAGAGCCATAGTATGTTCCCTGTACCTGAATGACTGTGCAGTATAATAAGGACGTTTTTATGAAGGGACACTATCTCCTTGTCTAATTATCTCCTGGCACAGTCCTGGCTGTCTGTGTGAACAGCACTCACCCACTGACCCTTGAAAACAAAATGCTAATGCTGACCAGATGTACCCAGTCACTGATTAAATTTGGGTTTGTCTACCACAAGCTGCTATGGAGGACTGTAACCACCCACTACTGTGAAAGATAGCAACAACCCTAGCGCCCTATAAGATCCAGATGTTCAACTATTGATGGTTTTTCTTTGCCAATATTTCAAGCAGAGAAGTGGTCATTTCCTGTGACAGTTTCTTTTTCTCAGCTTTCCCATAGTAATCATGCTTCATTCGCCCACATAGCAACCGACGGAAGTTGTTAGCATGAGCGCTGTATCACTTAACTGATTCAACAGTTCTCTTGAATGCAACATCTATGGAGAACACGATGCTGATACAGTATGCCCCAAAACCACCTTGTGATAACGTCTAAAAAAAGAGTGAACGCTAAATAGCAGCAAAAAGTTCTAGTCAATCTGCCAAAAATAGGCTGATTTTTATTGTTGGCTGGTTTTCGCTTTCTTTATGGGTTTTAGATTCAATTGAGCCCTGGATTTGTGCGTTCTTGAAATGGCCCCTATTAAATAAATTTTAAAAAATTAAAAATTAAAAATAAATAAATAAATAATAATAATTATAAAGATGTAAAGAGTTAAAATCTGAATTGAATCACAAACATAAATGATCAAACTAAGCGTAGACCTCCGTCAAGGCTGCTCATTCCCCCTATATACACGCTGTAAAATGAATAGATGGGCGTCTGTTTTTGTCTCTGTGTCAGCCCTGTGACTGTGTACCCTGCCTAAGACCCATAGGTGCTCCCAAACAGGTAATTGTTAAAAGAATTGTAAATCCAATCCTTTTAGCACAATTCTGCCATGTTGTGTGACTATTGTAAAAATGGCTGGTAACTGAGCACACAAGTAAAAAGCCCCATTGAAGTAATATTTTGAAACATTCAAAGCAGACATGACAAGCGGACCATTATCATTGAGCGTCCATGTGACAGCCAAATTGCAGATGCACTTTTTATCCCGTGCTTATCTGAAAGTGGACATGACATATTCCTGTATAAACTCTTCAAAAACACCCTGCAGACATGTGCTTCCTCTTTCGCCATTAAGACGTCCGGTAAACACTGTTTGGAGAAATTGGATTGAGTTATAACTTTTATATTTCTTTGTCAGATAATGTTTGTTTGTGCTGATGATCAGTGGTGGGTAGTTACATGTGCAGTTACAAGTCCCATTTTTTATAACCTATTTACTTTTATTTTGAAGACATTTTATTTCTACTCCAGTAATATGTTTGAGTTTATTTCAGGATCTTTGAATACTCTACCCACTCTGTAATAGAAGGATCCTTGTTTTTGCAATGTCCTGATAGGCTCCCAGTGTGAAGGTGTTATGTAAATCTGAAGCCGCATGTCTATGTCCACAAGAGTTGATTATTTGGTCCAATTAGCAGCCATCAAATAAATCAATTTATGAAAAATCAGTTTTACAATAATAATAATAAACACATGCAGGCAGATGGGAGACTTTTTTGGCAAAACTAGCTAGCTTGATGAGCTTATGTAATATACAAAAGGTTGTAATACAAATGCTACATAAATACATTTGGTTTGTTGAATGTTAGCATACAGTATATTCAGTATTCCAAAAATCATATATATATTTTCACATTACATTTTGTGAAAATTTTATGATTTTGGCAAATTACTACTTTGAAATATATTCCTGAAAGTAATGTTCAAAACCGATGGAGATAGTGGGATATGTGTGTAAGCTAATGACGTGTCAAAAATAAAGATGAGAGATGTATGAGATCATATAAAATCTTCCAAAATACTCGTAAAACTTTGGAATGTTAGCATACAATTTAGTATTGCTTGGTTAAATTCTGTGAATAGTTCAGGTTTGGTCCAATCAACAGCTTCTAGCTTCTAATCTATTTATACAATTAACTTAAATTAACAAAATCTCCACAGTCATATCTGCAGAAAGTAGAAGAGAAGAAAATTTCCATTGAACTCTTTTGGCAGAACTAATGTGACTGTTACCACAAATATGAAAGTGATGCTCAGTTATAGCTGACTTGACACAGACTGCATTGTTCTCTATTCTTTAAATAAACTAAATTGAAAAATGAATGAATGTTATGTGTTCTGTATATTTGTGTTCAAGTGTGTTTGCATTTTCTATTGCCAGTTTAACAAGGACATTTGCATTCCCAAGACAGTGCTATACGACTGTGTTATCTCCCCCTGAGTATAATGTCACTATGGTAACAAGGACCAACTAAATAAATATGGATTTGCCTGTGTGTCGTGAAGGGTCTGTGTACAAGGCCTTTGTGTGTTGACAGTTGGCAGACGATGTGGTGTGACTACAAGTGTCTCCTCTCGAAGATTAATAAATCCAATATTTGCATTAGGAAATTGATGAGATTAATGTGAAGGCTGTTCTTGTTCGATACATGCACATACACACATTGTATGCAATAGAATAAAGATGTGAGGTTCAGAGATAGTTCAAATAAGAGTGTTGAGAAATTCACAGAAGGGTGAGCTGTGACTGTATTACAGATCCCTCCATATGGAAGACCCAGACACTGTGGGAGCTGGTATACATCCTCAACATTAAGGCCTGTTTGTACAGCAGCTGTGTGCTATTAAACCACATTTACAGAATATTTAACCTGTCAGTGAAAGGCTATAGCACAAGAATGTTGGTAGACATAAGGAATGTTATCTTTATATATGTTATTATTTAGTTATGTGGAGTTAGACTATAATACAGGCTGTCTATCCACTCAAATTGAATCATATATCTAAAAAAGAACAATGTAAAAGGCCAGCACTGTATTTGCTTGTCTGACCAGTCAAAATGTATTTAGTGTGAACAAACAATAGTCTGACTAACACTAACTGTTATTATGAATGGACACATGGACCTTAAGTATGTCTTCAGTAGTAGCATATTTGCAGTCAGGGCTAGCTAATGCCAACAAAGAGAAAACACATGTTAAAACATTGCTTAGGCTCTGGTTACCCACAGACAATAACTATTCAGTGACTTCATTGTAACTACTGGCCATTTTACAACAAGCTTCTGAAGTTGTTCTTTGCGAGTGGTCATGGTATTTGCAGACCTTCAGCTGTCAATCAAACAGTTTTCAAATAAACCCAATGAGATCAGGCTGATGCTTTGGTGAATTCTGTGCATTCTTCGTTGCGTCCAAGCTCGTTCCTGCCATATTTCACTTCAAACTTTTTTAAGAATGATAAAGAGCTTAAAATGCTCGTGTTGTGAGTTCGAATCCCTACTCTTCTCCCTGATTTCCTACCGCTGTCCTGCCAAAAAAACTGAAAAAAGCCCAAAAATTATCTTTAAAAAAGGAATGATGAAGAAATACATTTGACTCAGAAGACCATGCTGAGTTTTATTAACATACATGTATTCAGTATTCTCCAAAACTCCATTAAACTCTTGTTCCTAAAACATGAGTGTTCTCCATGGGTCTTTTGCTAGTCTTCTGCTCATTGACAGCCTCATCTATTTGGTTGCATTCTAATGAGGGACTCATCAAATGCCGCAGTGGGGAGACAATTAATATTGATAATGTCTCTAATATAATATAGACCCTTATGTCTGTCTGCTGTCTGGTGCTTTGGACTGCCACAAAGTTTCACAAAGTTATGATTAATTTATTGTTTAGAGGGAGAATGTGAATGAGGCAACACTTTAACTAGAATTCAGTTTCTTGACCAGCTTTTTTGCCTCTAGCTGCATCTACATGTAAATTCCTACATATTTTTGGGGTGTTTTATGCCCAGTAGTGCCAGTACTTGCAAGATTTTGATACAGGGTGTAATGTGTGGTCTGGCTATCCTTCAAACCTTCTGGCATCTTCTTGAGAATACTTTTACAATGCAAGTCTCACACACACTTCTTATCATGTGGCTCTCATCCGACTGTATTGCAATAACGTGTTCTACAACTTTGTGAACATTGCCTTTATATCTATTCAGCGTATAACACAATACGGCCATTATAAGCCTCCATTGGGGCTTCTTTGAGCCAATTTAATTTACCAGTCTTTGGTTTTGTGATATGACACCATTGAAATGACTCACTAACCCTTGTAAGTAACACATTACGCCTCAGTGGAATAATGGTCAAAATTGCAAATTAGCTTTAATTTGTTATGTAAAAAAGCGCGTTTAAAAACCCCCATCTGAAATACTAATGTAGACATAAACCACCAGAAGACTATAATATATGCAGATATTGAGACTGTTTCACGCTCAGAGCAAAGGGGGACTCGTTGACTTCAAAAGCGCAATCTTTGGCTCCAGTCTGTTCTTATTGTGATGTGAGAACACTAAGAAACAGCCATGTCCTTCGCCTTGAGGAGTCCATAGTCTCTTCTGGCAGATGATCTTTCCCACATTGCAGTCTTTGAGGTTGCTGGCTGTCAACGGCGGGCTGCTCCGGATTATACTTTAGGGCCATAATCTGCTCAAAGCGGTGCAAGGCGGCCCACACACACAGACCTCATTTAGCCTTTGGGTGTGTTTCTGTACATAAACATGCGCTGAGATCCTGTCACTTAGTCAAGGGTCAGAAGACATCGCATACTGAGCAAGCATTGTTGATCTAACCCCTTCTATGTCAATCACATAACGTCTGACACAATAAATTATTTACTTTTTACTTCTAAATCTAAATAGTCTTTTGGGTGTGAAATAAAGTTAGAGAAATAACATTTACTAAGGTGTTTTAGTATTTGGCTTAGAAATGTAGACCATTTGTACAAGTATTCACGCGTGTCCCTGTAAGTCCTGGATTCCATGACTTTGGGACTTTGTGCCAGTCCCACACCCAGATAAATAGAGCATATTTATCGGCGCATATAAAGAGCATATGAGAAGGATGGAAATTAAGGTTATTTGTAAGTTTGTTTGAAATGTATTTCTATATATATACTAATTCTATACAGTCGAATGAGCAGACTGTGGAAGAGAATAAATATAGTGATAAACCAAACTAAAGGTAATAGTGCTCTGTGTCTAATACCACATATCTGAAAAATATGAAACAATCTCACGCTCTCTCAAAGGTCAAAGGCCATCATCTAGAGGTCAACAAATACTGGACACCTTTGTTCTTTTAACCCCTTCCATGTCAATCAGATACACCACTGAAGTGCATCAGTGCCATAATGACACAACCTACAAGACAAGTGGCTGTTTGACATGGCAAATCGTGGCTTAACTGTGATTAGCTTGTCAGAAATTGTAGTCAACACTTAAGTCCCAATTTTCCCTACCTCAGCTACAGACACGGCCATGCTACTGCTGCTCTGGAAGAGGATTTACTTCAGACAGCTTCAGTCAATAGGGAATTCTATATCTTATAGTCCATTGAACTATCATATGTTTTGTATTATCTTCCCACTTTGAGACTAGTAAGAGTTCAACATCTTACTTAGTACTCAAAATATTGTGCTTGTACATGTGCATTTTCCATTCACAAGACTGTGCTCTAGCCTTGCCTCGGATAATATGATTTAAATCGTAGTAAGTTGAGATAAAGGTGTTTTAGGAAGAAAGACTGCAACTGATATGGACTGATATGGACTGATATGGACTGATATGGACTGAAATGGACTGATATGTTTGCAATGACCCTGTCTATTGTTTATTGTTTACATGCATATCTTTTTGTGAAGCCCTCTGAGGCAACTGTGTTGTAATATAGGGCTATACAAATAAAATTGAATTGAATTGAATTGAATATGGACTGATATGGACTTCTGGAGACAAAATGACCTTCAAATTGTGTAAAGTTTGAACAGAGATTGGTTTAGGGAAGTTTCAAAATATTTCAAACTTTGACAAAAAAACAGGCAGTGCAACGTCTTGATTATGGATAATGTAGGGCTGGTTCCACATTAGATTTAGTGGCATGGTCGTGTAGAAGGACACCCAAGAAGACCCATGTTCTGATCTCAGGACTTAGCGCATAGCAGCTGGAGATTTGTCTTTGAGTATTTCCGGTGGGAAAGTCTTCTGTTTACAGCTCTGTCAAGCATGTGTTTTATGTAGTACAGCTTGTAGAAATGTAAGAATTTAAAGCATTGTTTGCTGTGTCTGGTTTGGGTGCTCCACTGTCTGAAAAGGAATGGTCAAAGAGATCATAAATGCATGCAGAACAAAAATGTCCCCAGAGTTAGACCACAGCATGTTACCTGTAACTCAATAACATTTCCATGACCTCACAGTAACTTTCAAAAATACAATTGCACATTTTGACCTTTTAAACATATGAGTGCAGATACTGGCCGGTGCCCCATCCACTCAGCCGGGCGTGTTTATTTTTGATAAGGGCTGTTGTGGAGTTTAGTGCCTGAAATGAAACTCGAGAGAAAATACTCATCATCACAGCTCTGCCTACTTTTCAATAAGCTCGAATTATGCATGACCAGATGTCTCGATATGAGAGGCCTCCATGGGTTCCCCACTTTTTCACAAGTATTTTTCCTCTGGATGAATAAAGATGATATTGTTCAGTTCTGACAGTCATTGTTTATTGTATTTTTTTAAATGCATCATAATACAAAACGAGTAGGGAAGGGGAGCAATTAGCAGTCACCTTAGCAAGAGGGTTGTGGGTTCATTTCCTAGACCGCCCAACAACAAATACTCTGACTGGAGTCTGCAAGTCCTCCTTGTGTTACTGTGGGTTCTCTCTCCCTTCCAGATTTCATGACTTTATATAACTCTATAGTGAATACATGTGAAAGTGAATGAGATCTACCTGACAACTAAAGACAAATGAATAAATAAATTGGCAACTGTCCACAGGGTACCCCACCTAAGGCAAGGCAAGGCAAGGCAAGGCAAGGCAAGGCAAGGCAAGGCAAGGCAAGGCAAGGCAAGGCAAGGCAAGGCAAGGCAAGGCAAGGCAAGGC
>JAVQKC010040866.1:0-14662 GCA_036025475.1 Philypnodon macrostomus
GAAGATGTACCAAACTCAATCCAGTTCTGCATCTTCATGATATGTACCTGTGTGCAACAGTTGAAAAAGATCCAGCAAAGACTTTTTGAGTTATTGCGTTCACAGCTAGGATCTGCGGAAGAGGACAAACACCGACGTGATTCCATAATATCGTCGTTTCGCCGATATAATAAATGGTACACAATGGCTGGTCTATTGATCTTGAAACCTTACTTCATTGGAACAACAACAATTTTATAAATGTGTACACTATGTTTATTCATTATTGTGATATTATCTATATCATCCCAAATCTGGCATTATATGTGAACTACACTTAAATTCTTCTCCCCTCTATAGCCTCTCTTCATTGTGTCTATTCTAAACACACTGGAGGTTGGTACTATCAAAAAAATAAAAATACAAATGCTACAATTATATGTAATTGAGCTCATATATCAGTGGAGAAAAGACATTTAATGAGTATGTTAGCCGGGACAAATCTGTCTCTGGGCCATTGTTACGTCTATCCTGCTGATCCTGTTTTACATCATTAACTACAAAGGTTCAGCAAAACCCAGGCAAGTGAGCAGGTAAGGGTCTATGCTCATGTGCCCTGTTACATGAAAATACATTATAATGATAGAATAAATTATACAGAAAAACATTTATAGCTTTGAGACATATATCACATGTAAAAATGAAAATGCCATGCACATGCACCAGGCTTCCCACAAAAAGTTATCATAATTGAACAATATTATTTCTGATATGGTCTTATTTTTCTTTCTTCTATTCCCATTCACGGGTTGCTATGGTGGATCGTCTCCCTCCACCTAACACCATCTTCTGCATCTTCATCTCTGGCACTTTAATGTAGACTATACATTTCCTCTTTGGTCATCCTCTATGTCTCCTGGCTGGCAGCATTCTTACAAATCTGACTTTATCTCCAAAACATATTCCTGATCATATCCATCCTGCACTGTTAGTAGTAATGTATAAAGTATATGGTTTCAAGTCAGAGAATACATAGCACAGCAAAAGCCAGCCCCAGTGTGCCTTGTACAATGAAAAGTGCAAGTGTAGTGAGTTATTGCTAGGGATGGGTGATGTGGACTCAAAATTATATCACATTATATTTTGGTTTATCCCGAAAGCGATAAACGTCAATATAAATACGGGACACTTAGGCCCGGCGCTCGGCTTGACCAGTGAAATCAATTGAATTTAAACTCCAATATAAAATAATGTTAGTTTAATTTTATTTTAAATTGTGTTTGAAAAACAAAAATCCAATGTAATATTTTATTGTGATCTAAGTTGATACACTGGAGAAAACTTTTTAATCAGATCCATTTGTATAATCATTTAGCAGTATGTTATCATCACCACATTTCATAATATTTTACAGTGCTACTGGATATGTTCATTTATAATTTTAACAAAAAATAAAAAAGCTTTACCAGAGGCTGAATATCAGACAAACGCTGCTACAGCTAGTGTAACAAGATAAACACAATTATATTTTGAAATGTGCTTTATTTTTAAATTGGCACACCACGTCTGTGTACTTCCTGTGCTGCAGCTTGACAGTGTAATCCATGGTCTTCTCACTTTGTTTTTTAAAGTTAGAGCGGGATGGCTCACATATAATTCATCTGCTGAGAGTGAGATTTAGAAACTACACACCTGACAGAACTCAAGGATGTACCGATGAGTTTGAGCATTTGTTGTGCTTCAATGTTATGGGTTAGGTCACAAACTGCAGCTCTTGTAGGAGCAGACAAGAAGGAATACTCAGTTTGTTTTTGGTCTGCATGTGAGATGCTCAGCCACATAAAAGATACATCTAGGCTTATCGTTATTCCCGAGCACAGGCAAATTCCTATCATTTTACTTTTTACCAGTATATCGCAAATGATGATATTTCTCCCATTCCTGGTTATTGCACTGCCATAATCAGATGCATAAACATGTGCTTGGGCCTATAAATGCATGTTACTGTCTGTACCTAACCTAACCTAACAATAACCAGCCTCAGTCGCAGCAGTGCCACAGTAATAATAAATGGACTATTTGATTCTCCATTTGAATGTAATTTGTGCTGTCTGACTCATTTCCTCATTCTACAGTGATACAACAAAAGCTGCTCTACACTGAACATGGCAGAAGCACTTAAATAATTCCTTTGATCTATTATTGCTTATGATGTTTTAACCAGAACCAACTTTTTTAGGGATCATCATCATTAAGAAACATCAGAAAGATCTGAGGACAGCTTACAGCAACAAGCATTAGACCAATCTGTCAAAATGGTGGATCAGGAATCTGTCTATACCTATAGATGCTTCTACCAGTGATATATTTTGTTGTGCACATGGTTTGATCCCAACAGCAGTGAAGGAACAAACTAAAAACAGTAAATAAGATGCCTGTCACACAGATAAATTGTGATCTGTAGTGATTGATATACCTTGACAAACTATTGTGGCCCACCAGATTTCTGTAGATATGTAAAATATTAAAGCTATATTATTTACATTAGTTAATACCTATTATAGGCTCATTGCGACATTAAATATAATGGTGAAATTTGAACTCACTTTCACATTACACATGTAAAATCACCATTATTATTCATATTCTTCAACTTTGATTGGAGTCTATACCGGCAACTATGGGCTTTAGGCAGGGTACAACCAGGACAATGGCCAGTTAGTCCTAGGCTGATACTCTAGCCTATAGAATTGTATGTGTGCGTGTTGTGGTCTGCTTCTCTCATGGTCAACACCATACAAATACTAAAAGTGTCGATGGCAAGTCCTTGACCACAGTAATTTCAATAAATGCACATCTCTGAAGTATTGACAAAAATGGTATGTACTTTTCTTTAGATTAAATTACATTTTCTCACTCAAGCAGCTAATTTAAGTTTCTTTAAAATCCTGACAGCGTTGGCATGTCACTGTAGCGTGTATGAATCTGTTGCATGAATTACTGTACATCTCCCTCACTTGAGCAGAATAAATTCAGTGTTTGTCACAAGAGAATGAACATGGAGGCTCAGCAGCAGCAGCAGCCTTCATACGTGCTTGTATTCTGACAGATACCTGCATACACATTTCATCTCTCGGGAGAAAGGAAGCGTGAGAGTGGAGCGCTACAACTCATCATGAGTCAGGAAGATGCATGACTTAGTGCTGTAAGAAAGGTGACCCGCAACAATGGCTAGGATTCTAATGGACTTCAACGTTACTTCGTCATTAGTCAATGGACATAGCAAATTCTCATAGCTCTGGGTGATATGACCAAAATCCTGGTATTTTTCAACATTACTATGGTATAATGGTAATAGCTAATGTATTATGTCAATTCTTGTGGGTTTATGTTGTAAAAAAAAAAGCATTCTAGTTGTGGCGTGATCTTGGCAAATAATCTGAATAGAAGATTATAAATCAAAATGAAAATAAGAAAAAAAAACTAAAAAGTGACATATATAAAGTGGAAATTGAATTATAAAGAAGTCATTTTAAATAATAAGGTATAACAAATATTAATAGATTAATAATTGATTGATCTGTCAGGCCGCCTCTGGTTTCTCTCAGATTGCAGACATTTGGCCAGAGCCACTCTCTCGCTCTCCCTCGGACAAGATTTACTCATTAAGATGCCACTAAAATAGAAAGGAAGGTTTGGCTTTCAATGAATTTTAATCAAGTTAAAAAAACACCTCACCTCCACACATTCCTGCGGGCACAATGCAATGTCTGAGGCAATACAAACCTGAATTTAAAGTTTGAATGCAAAGGCCTTCGAGTGAGGAAGTTTGAATGCATTTAAACACAATACAAATTAAGGCTGGGTGACCAAAAATCAGTGTTTTTAAAAAAAATCATTATGGCATTTTGTATATATATTTATTCCTATTTGCATGATTATGGAGTTATGTTTTTAAAAAGAGAAAAAATTATAATAGTGGTCAAAATGCAAACCCAGGGGCATGTCTTTTCCATAGTTATGTCATCTTAGCAAGCAAACAATCCAAATACAATATAGATATAATTGTTATTAAGAGATGTACTGGAGCAAAAAACAAAAACAAAAAAAACAACATTTATCATTTAACCAAATCTACAACTCTAGGCATCACAGTATATGGAAAAAACATATCAGTAAAATAATACATATCTGGTATGGTATGAAATGGTGTATAAGCCCTAGTAGATTGTATAAACCGTTTCACCTTTGCTCTTTTTTGTAGCAATAGCTGTTAACTGCTTGTTTACAACCAATACACTTCAAATCTTACTTCACATCAAACATTTTGCACCTGAAGGTCAAAGGCATTACCGTCATTGGAGCTAATCTTTCCATTTGGACTGTCAGCGTGATGCAGATATGGCATCAGAACCTACAGTATATTGGGCTGTATATTCGACTCCTCTCTGCAACCCCACAGCCTATTTATTTATACACCTTCATCTCGCTAATCTGTCTAGAGCAAGTGACTGTTAAAACATGTGGCAGATAAAAAATCAAAGAAGGCTATGCTTCACCGTGGCCCAGCTAGATAAGGCCTTTTACTGTCACATAAAATCAAGAGCTGCCTCCTGGAAAACACTTCATCCTCAGGCCATTCCCCCAACATCAGCATCATGACTTCTCTCTCACCGCTGTGTGTATTATAGCCTTCTCAATTCTGCAACTATTCCAAAACAACAAATATTATATTATATACAAATTATATTATATACCTCTATTCACCTGTAACATTACTGTCCACCTCGGCTTTTACTTTTATAAAAAAAATCTATGCTCCCACTTAGTACACACATAGTCCCTAACTACATTGTATTGACCTCATTAAGTACAATGTAATACATTGAGAAACAAACTGTTATAACTACATTGTACATACAGAATTGTTAAGGTTAGGGTTGGGGTTAGGTATTAGTATTAGGTATTAGGTTTGTTTGTGTTGTATAATAAAATGTAGAGTGAACAACAAGCTATTCATTGATGTGGCTCTGGATCACCGTTTGGATACAGATTGTTGTATATTATTATTTTTTATGTTTCTTCAGAAAGCTCACTTGGCATTTTGTAAATGAATGTGAAAAAAATTGTGTGTCTTCAATTGTGCCATAAACATGAAGTGATTTGTGTGCTTTTAGTCACTTTGGTTTTCAAATTAATTCAAAATGTACAGCAACAGAAATGTAAAATATTCCGCTCCTATATCATTTATTATCCATGACCAATTAATGAAAAGTTGTCTGACTAAAACTTTAGCCAATCATATTTTACACCTACACCGTTATTAACCTTTGAGTGGAGCCTGCAGGTATTCTCACATGACAAGTTAACACATTGAGAACTACACAAAGACCAACATAAAGTGCAGCCTAATTAACCAACCCGGACTGTGGAGCGAATGAGTCAACGAAACAACCCTTTATAGCCATCCGCAGCTTCAGTGAATCCTCGGACGACAGGGGTGGCCACTGCTGTTAATTAGCACTACACTACAGCTTTACATGTGGATGTTTGTGATAGGTTTCAGGTTTCAGTTTATTTGTCATTTGCACATTCAACACCGGGTCAAAAAATGCAATGAAATGCTTTGGATCGGAAGAATCGTTAGACTCGCTAAGATAGTCATGAAGTACTAGTAGCATGCAATAATAGTACATGGTAAGAAAAAAGTGTGAAAAATAAGAGATAAGTAACAATATAATAAACATATAATAAAAAGTACAATAAAAAAAATACAAAGGTGCAGGTAGGATTTAAATAAGGTGTAAGTAGAGTATTTCACAGGTGGTAAAATACTTCAGATGAATTTTGTATTGCACATAATATAGTATTGCACATACATGATAGTGCCAAATAGGGCTTTTCTTAAATAGTTAAATGTATCAATTTGACGGTAATTGAGGATCAAAACCTAAAGGCTATGCCAGGACTAAGTCACGATCAAACCAGGACTAAAACCAAGACTAAACTGAGGACTGAATCAAGACTAAATCACATATTTTTTTTATATTTATTTGGTTTATTTAGTTTGTTGTTTTAGTTATAGCATTGTTTTTAAGGAAATGGGTGAGTGAAAACATCTGTCATCATTTAGTTACTGGACAATACTGCAATAACTATATAAATAATATATATTGCACATACAGCTTTCCATGTGAGATCAAACCAGACGGGTGCACCAGAAGAGACAGAACAATCACGGCCACTATCATCTTTCAGGAACAGGAAGGCGAGCCTGTAATTAAATTAACTGTGCAAATTTTGTACTTCACACGTGTTTAGTACGATAACATGAATGTGACTGAGGCTTGTTTGTTGTTTGACTCACTGAACGTCAAATCAAAGTCATTCATAACAGTGACAAGTAGAGGAGCCGCCTCAAAGTCTGTCCTTGTTTGGCAGATGCTTCTGAGCAATTATATAAATTATGTTGTCAGATGGCTCCGGAGGGACGTTTTGTCTTTCCCACTTTGAGAGACCAGTGGGCCTGCTCTGCAAAGTCTTACACAGGGGGCAACCGGAGAGGGGAGGCTACTGTCAAGCTCGCCGATGTTGCTAAAATAAGACTAGCTTTATTCGAACAAATGCAATGTCATCTCAAATCTTCCAAAGAAGTGACGCCCATAACCCACATTACTCACTGCTCTGGTTTGAGACAAAAACTGAACGGACTGTTGCGCAATTGTATAAAAACTGATAGCTAGGTTTAAATTTGGAAATACTGGATATATTTAACAATGTTGAGGATTAAATTACTAAACTTAGTCCCTTACAGACTTATAGTCCCTTGGAAGCTTACTAAAGATTCAACCAACACTGACGTTAGGACTCTGGGTCGAAACAATGCTAAATTTGGCGGCACAATTTAATGAGGGACCCCTGGCATTTATTCTGTCAAAAGACCATAACATTTTGCTAATAGGCTACAATTAGTTTCTAGCAAAACAGATATATATATGAAAGATATATAAAATGTGCAGTCCTAGTGGACACTGTAAAAGATGCAATAAGAATGCGCCTAACATTTGAGGAATCATTACCTATGCCCTTTACACCTAAGCCTACAAAAGCCTATATATCACTGTCTTTATATTGTCTTTACTGACGTCACAGAAGATCAACAGACAGTATCTGGGGATGTGTTGAATACAAAGTGTGATCTGCAAGGCCCTTTTTCTCAATTTTCACTATTAGTCTCGGATTTCACTGTGAAAATAGGACTCCCTTGGGTGCCACTATCTTGGTAGACAGTTTCTATCTCTAGCCTCTTTGTCACTGCTGGGATGCATTTTCTTTTTGCAAGTTTCCCAAGGGCAAGCATTCACCGTAGTTGTCATTTTCAATTAGCTACACCCCGAACTCATGTCTGTTGGCCCATGTCAATAATGATACATTTAAAAGGGTTGGACAGCTGCAACTCTGTAAGACATATTCAATTTCCATCAAGATTAACCGATTGGGAAATTTGCATAGCATCTCGCACCTGCCCTCAAGCTGATTTGCAAAGATTTCAAAACATGTACGGCAAGTAAATAAGTGATTTACAACCAATATGGATGAGGCCGACCTCTGATTGGTGCTAAGTGAACACAGCACATCTGTTCATCTCTCCATCTATTCCCCAGGTACACAGGTGAGGCTGCTTCCATTAAGTCGGCGTATGGTAACTCTGATGATAAAGCTCATGGTGAGTTACGGGACTTTGGAGATGATCTCAAATTACTTACTTTTAGAAAGCTTGCTTCCTATAGGATAAGCAGCTATTAAATATATATATATATATATATAATGGCTGCTTATTGATGGTATTTTCACTTTCATATGGTAGTGTTTACATCCACTATATATATTAATAGTTGTAGTAAACAAAAAAACCCGCAATACCTCAATTTTCTTTGTTTATATAGTGGAGAAGTAATGTTATTTATATAGAGTTTTTCTGCTAAATATCCTCAAATGCATTGGCTCTATCTAGTCTACAGTATATGGGAGAGAAGAATACGCAGTGATTTTGCTGAACAAGCGACTATTGCATTACATTGTTACAAAATTGAATATTGATTGTGGCCATGTGGTAAACAATACAGTACAAGTACAGTATTGTTTGACATAGCACTTAAATGGAGACTGACTTAATTCATAATCTTTTAATGTAAATGTGAATTCGATTGTGCTTGGGGGCATCATATCAAACTATGGTAATCTCACTAAGATGGTAGTGTATTGGCAGACAACTACACTTAGTTAGATATGGATGGGTATGCCTTTGTCAACACTGCTACAACAGTAGTGGCCCTAAAAACTGCTGTGGGGGGATTACTGCCACTGTTTAATTTTGCCTCCCTCTTAGCTGAGTTCAGTGTCACGGTTGGTCTCCCTAATGCTGTTTCTTGTCTATTTAAACAGCACCACTTCAGAGTATTTAAAGTGAATTTGTGCAAGGCTCAGGAGTGACTGAAGCATCCCGACCGCAATCTCGTTTTGACTTTTTTATTTTTAGAAACTGGTCTTAGTTAAAATTCTCAGGTCGTGTGAATATTGTAGCAGCATATTTATAGCTATACAAATCTGTCGAAAAACATCATGATCTTAAGCAAAGAGGCTTTACTGACAGACTTTTTGAGCTAGTCGTTTTCATTCTATCTGCCACGACTTTCTTAATTGCCACCAGTGACAAGGATCTCACAGAAAGCTTCACACAAAACTGATTAAATCCCTAATATTATGTATTATGTGCGCCTCTGACACAGCCCTGGAAAAGCCAAAATCAATGAGATCAAAGCAGGGACTGGGAGCCCCCCCTCAAGCCACAACGTACAATACTGTCACCACCAGCACACACTGTCTGAGAATATATCAAACAAAAATGAGAGTTCGGTCAATTTGCATATCTGATATTATGATTCCTGTGGGTTTTTACTTGTGGAGAAATCATAGCAAACTGCCTGTAGATCTGGAGCAAAACACTTCTTTATTTACATGTTGAGCCTTCAATGAAAGACAGCAAAGTAGTAAACATCTTAAAAATGTAAAATAATATATATATTAATTCCCAATAAGGAAAAATCACTTTTACCCCAACACACTGCAACTTCACTCACTACCTGAAAAGAAGCAGCCTACCTCTTTTGAACGATTGAGACTGTCACTACTATTAAACACGGTATTGCATAGTATTTGGCTATTATTACCCAAGCAATTCGTCTAGGTTTAGTATAGCGATTAACAACGCCAGTCTTGGAAAAAGTCTTTCAACAAGCTGCGCTCTCTCGGACGAGCCAAAAACAGACAGAAATGCACAGAAATTGGTGTACTTACTCAATTGTACAGATTATCCCACGTTGAATTGTGCAAGGTTTTATCCGACCAGCGTACTCTCTCGTTCCCGAGTGGCAGCGGCATCAACAATATCCAAGCGAGCCAGTGTCTTTGGTCTGCCCAGTGCGCGTAAACAGTACATCCATAAAAGTGTAAAAGAGCATATTGTGTGGTTTGAGTTCAAGTCTAAGTCCGTTATCCCAGGCTCACCAAACCTTTCCCCCCCGTGCCTCAGGGTGCATCCGGATGGGGAGCCGTGCGTCGGTGTGGAGGGCTGGTCTGCTTTTGCTCTGAGCCTCCGCCGCTGCAGCCAGCTGCCTTTCTCTGCAGCATCATCCCGTCTCACTGAGCTGCTGCTGAGGAAAAAGGTGGTCCTCTGTGAGTAACAAGGAGTGGCATCTCTTCCGCGTAAGATAAGATCAAGGATGGTGGAATTTGAACTAGATTTTTGTTTTTTCGCCTCAAAAAAGTTAGTTTGGTGATTGTGATAATGGCTAGAAAGTAAGACATTATCAAATAGATTCGATTTGGCGTTCATAAAATAATCACAATGTATTCAATTAAACTGCACGTGACACTAGCAAGCCGAGCTAAGATACGATACATTACGGTTTTACGGACATATACTGACAATAGCCTAGAATTTGACCAAAGCTTTAACAACTTTCAATATTCTTCTTTCATGACAAATAACAAATAGACTAGCGTTTGTGTTTTAACTTCTTTTTAGAAAAGTGAAGTGTATTTTCACTTACATACCTTTTGGTTTGATCACACGTGGCGCTGATGACCTCAACTCTACCCTCTAGTGGTCTCTACAATTATTGTAGCAATTACAACTCATGTAAATTGGTAGCTTGTTAGACCTAGATTTTCTGCCTTGTCACGTGTTGATGGCAATTACTGGCAATTACTGGGTCAGAAATGCCACCAAATCTATCTATCGAGTCTATAAGGGACTTAGTGTTACTGTTAAGATGACTATAAAATAATATGTCAAAAATGTCATAATACAATCAAATACACAGACAACTTTCTGTGACTTGTTAAGCATGAGTTATGTTTTGGTCTCCACATCAAAAGCGCAGCATCAACATCCCTGCATGCTCCTGACATTAATGGTACTGACTGGGGAGTATGGATTAGTGTCATGTGTTGCACATATCAGTTACATGGCTCGTATTGCCACCCTTTGAGTGTTTGACTGACAATATAGCACTAACGGCCTATCTCTAGCCCCATCATTAATTAAACAGCACCCTTGACTGAGTGTGCTTCCTAGTGCACGATTGATCCATTCACTGCTTGTGGCTCTTATCGGCTCTTAGATGCATTCCTTTCTTTTTTTTCAAAAGTGGTTTAAGAGTTCTTTGTAACGTGTCAATACCCAGTTTGACTCAACATTGGGAAATACATTTCCTATAGTTAAGGTTAGACTATTGTTTACACAGCCAAACAGTAGCCAAAGGCAGTTCTGAAAGCTTTATCAATTTATTATCTGTTGAAAATAGTCAGTGCATTGTGAGATGTTGTGTTCTCTGGGAATACATTTCTCCATGCTATTATAAACTTAAATAATGCAAAAAAAAACATTTAAGTGAAGTCTAAATGCCGTTTCTGTGTTACTGTTCCCTTGGGATACTCCCTCTCACCAAAGACATGCATGTGGAGACTTCAGATTGCCCCAAGTGAACGAATTTGAGAGTCAATGATTGGCAGTCAGTGAATGTTTCGGGTGTCATCTCTACAACTCACGGGTCTACTGCCTAAGGCCCACCATTGCTTGGACAGGCTCCAGCTACTCATGTCTCCTGGGAATAAGCAGAAAAAAGTAGAATCAATAAATGCAATGCCCTATATACCTATACTAAAACACTTAACACTTTCACCAGCAAGCATAAGTACTTAAAAGTAGCAAATAAGACTGTGTGGCCCCAGACACCAGCCAGAGCAACGAATAGGCTGAGTTTGTGATCTTCTCCTTCTACAGAGGCTGCACTTTACATAATCTTCTCTCTCTCTCTCAAGTCTGTCTGCTTTTGTGCCACGGAGAGAGAATGAACATTTTCACACCGCTAACTATTCAACTGTCTGACATCTGCAGCTTCTTTGCAAGGTGCTGCCGTGTGATGTTGAGTGAATCCTAATTTCCCGAGAAAATGCTAAGGAGATGGCAATTCACAGCATTCGCGCTAACACAGCACTAACAAAACATCTTAATTTATCTTCATTACGTTCTTACAGAGCTGGGCTTTCCACTCCAGGGCTGCAACGACCTCTGATGTGGGGATGCAGGATAGCCCCAATTTGACAAGCTAACCATATAAAGTAACTACACCTCTGACCACAAAGATAGTCACACTGGACAGTAAGTCACAGGGCTGACACTAATACACACACTGACAATTCACAAACCTGTATTTATTTACATGTGTTAAGAATTTGAAATGGATAGATCATTAAATTCACTTTAGGTTAACTGGTCAACAGAAAAATGTATGAAGACTGAGGTTTATATAATGCACACGTTTACTGAATGTGCATGTATGTATGTTTTGTTTTAATGTTGTAAATAAGCCTGGCATCTGTCCGACACATAAATGTCAGCAGAACATAAAGGTAGAATAGCGGTACAGATGGTGATTTATATTAACATGCTTAGCCAATTTGAAGAATTTATACCTACAGCTCGGCAGATGCTGACTGGATAGAGGTGCTAAATTATAATTTGGTTGGTAGACTGATTCTTTTCATTACTGGTAGCACCAACATCTGCTGCATGAAGGAAATGATATACCGAGACTTGATGTCCTACAGATACGCTCATTTCAACAGTTTAAGAAAGATCCACAGATACAAACGAGACTGTCTTCTGTGAACCTTGATGTAACAAGTGATATACTGCCTTTTTCAAACCGTTGTCTGTAAAATCGTGGTTGCCAAACGATGCAAAATGCTATCCACTTCAGGTAAATATAGTTAACCCTTTGCCGTCAGGAATATTGTTTGTTTTATTTAGTTTATTTGTCAGGGACCATGTACATCAGCATTAATCACAACAGAAAATATGCCTAGTACCAGATTATCGCTCTCAGAACTAATCTCCATCTGCAGTCCCTGGACACACACGAAGACACACAAACGTACATTTACTACAAAACAAAGCAAAAAATACAGATATATAACAGTAATTGTTTGGCAGAGTGCTGTGAACGTGACCATTGACACAACCACATTGCTTACCGCAGATCTCATTTACATTGAGGCTAAAGAAGAATCTCATTATGTTTTTGATGCCTTTTTAACTAACTTTGTGTGTGACATACTGTACTCATTCAGAATGTTCCGGGACTGGCCGACATGTCAAAATATCTGTTTCGGTTTTACGTCGCAAGAAAGCTTTATTTATGCCTCTGATGCTGCCATAACGAATGGAGAAGTGAAGAAGCAATAGAGGCATACACCAGAGGTCAGTGGGAGACATTCAGCATCTCCCCAATACATCTTCAAAACTGTTCCCTTCCATGAATGTAAGCTTGAGAAGTGTTCATCCTGGCCAAAGATTTTATGCCGAAGCAGCTTAATCCTAATAGAATTTAGATGTAGATTTGAATAGGTCATTCTCTTTGAGGTCATGTCCTCTGAAAGTTTCTGTGTCTTAACTCTGGTGACATTTTGTCTTGGCTGAATGGCACAGATTGAGCCTGTCTCACTTTATACCCCGACAGCCTGCTCATGTTCTTCAACTTTTAGTTTGGAAATACTTTTTGTGTGACTTTGGATTCAAATCATGTACTCAATGCAAGTAAAGCATTAAACATACAGTTATCTATATCGTCTATAGATTTAAACACCAGGTTTCAGGTTTCAGTTTATTTGTCATATGCACATTCAACACAGGGTCAAAAAATGCAATGAAATGCTTTGGATCGGAAGAACCGCTAAGATACTCATGAAGTACTAGTAGCATGCAATAATAGTACATGGTAAGAAAAAAGTGTGCAAAAAAGAGTAAGTAACAATATAATAAACATATAATAAACAAGTACAATAAAAAAGAAAAATACAAAGGTGCAGTAGGATTTAAATACGGTGTAAGTATTTCACAGGGGGTAAAATACTTCAGATGAATTTTGTATTGCACATGATATAGTATTGCACATACATGATACATGAATTCAAATGGTGCGGCAGCAGTAAACATATTACGTAATATCACCAGCCCCACAAATTGCCCTATAAGCAAGTTTTATTCACACAGCTTGATGAGCAGAGAGCACTAAAGTGAATAAATGTGAGAATGAATGTATCGGACATGCATTTAACTGATTATCGACCATTGTGCACTCCTGTCTAAGGCCCATTGTTGCTGAAATAGGCTCCCGTGAAAAAAAAAGTGGAAAAAAACACACAATAAGCAAAAAATATATGACCATAACCACAAGTAAATAACAGTTAGCTCAAGTGTGTGTTCTCAAATCTGGTTCAATTCTGTCATTTATTACAGAGAACATTGAAATAAAATTGTATCAGGAAAATGTTGCCCAGCTGCCCTTATCCAAAAAGTATGTTTGCTGTGTATGAAGTCCACTCCACCTCTCTGTGTGAAGTGCTGTCAGACTCATTCAGCTGACTCAGTGACCAATAGATCCACCTGCAGCGCGAGCGAGATTGTCAGAGGTCTCCCTGCAGAAATACAGAATGCATTTGTCAGTGTTTGTGCTGCAGCAGAAGGCTTGTATCCCAAATCGCCCCCATCAGAATCATCGGGAACACACATAGTCGCCGTGGTGATGAAATAATATACTACCACTCCATTCAGCTGATTGAAAATAACAATCATAATTACCGTAGTGTAATCACATCCCAGAGCAATGACTGTCAGCAGTGAAATACCATTACTCTAATGTCATAACAAATCAGCTGGTTTCAGGAACAGCAGCCAAAAACACATGAAGAGGTTGGACGCTATAATTAGAACCGGGATGGTGTCGTGTTAGTTCATGTGAGTCCAAGAAGAAACTGGCCAAATTAGTTTAGATTGCATTTGGAGTTTCATCCATAAGAATTAAGCCTGTAGAGATTAAATGTATTTTTTCTATTTTTTTCTATTTGATTGTTTGTTATTACTATTATCTTGAAAAATAATCTCCTGGTTAAATAAAGGTTAAATAAAAAATAATAATAATAAAAAATACAAATTTGGCCCTGCCCTCCCGTGGACCCACCACCCGCGGGAGGTACCATAAAGGGCTGGTGCAATGTGGATTGGGCGGTGGTCGAAGGCGGGAGTTCCCTGCTTAGACTGCTGCCTCCGCGACCCGGT